>CAWUFW010018121.1:0-234571 GCA_963921515.1 Calotriton arnoldi | reverse complement strand
TCTGCAGCGTTCGGAGACCATCTCTGATGCTGTTTGTAGTGCAGCCTGACCATATACTCTTAAGCGCATTATATCCTCGCGGTAAAATGCTAACTTTGGAATGGCTGCACCTAAACATGTCGTGTTTGGTGTCAAACATCTTGGAATACTACCCCCCGCCAATCCTGGCGGCGGGGGTAGCATTCCACCCTTCTAGAGGAAAGACATGTTAACTCTGACTAGTCCGGTAACTTCTTTCCAGAGCCCTGGCATCACAAAATGGATGCTGCTGCCACAGACACGAGTCTGGCCTCCTGCTGCTGGACGAAACTCCGGCAGGGGAGGCCTGGACAATAGGTTTCCTGTCCCAGGGAGGTGTGACCACCTCCCCAGACAGGATAATGTGTATTGGGGCTGGGCGGGAGCACTTTCGGGTGCTTTGAAGTCCTGCACTGGGGGCACATTTGGTGTCCCTGTGCATACCCCAGTTCAAACCGGATCAGGGGCTTGAAGCCCCTGCTTTGGCGTGAACTGGACAAAGGGAAAGGGGTGTAGCCACCCCTCTGCCCTGACCCACCCATAGAGTAGTCCAACCCCTATTTTTAGAATAAAGGTAGGAACCCAGTCCTTAGGACTTTAGATTATACCTGGACAAAACTCTGAAACTGAATCCTGGACCTTCGACGCTCTACGACAAGATTAGAGGACTGAAGAATCTCCCTTGGGGTAAAGGAGTGACTCCCCTGCTTGGCAGGCACCAAAGAAGCATCTGTCCGGTTCGCATTTCTGAAGCTCCCGTCGGACGCCGAAGTCATCGCATCACCAGAGGTAGATTCTCAGACTTCCCCGAGGCTACCCTGAGTCCCCAGCAAAGCTGAGGCCCGTGGCTATCGTGGGTGACTTGAGACCATGACCCCTGGACACCAAGCACATTTGCAAGTACATCATCTTCTGGGTCTCCCAAGAAGTCGTGCTTTGGGCTCCGAGTAGCCCTAGCCTCCAGCACCACCTGCACCGAAGATCACTGGCCCCCACTCCACGAGTGTCCTGTAAGCCAGATCCACGTGCGGCGTAATGAGGCTCCTTTGCGGTCGCTAGCCCGTTGGCTAGAAGCCCTTAACGAAGGCCAATCCTTTTCTTACTTGGCATCCTGGTTGCTCCAGGCCTGCCCTCACTTACCCTCGCTGGGTGAGTTCCACAGACCTTGCTGGTCTGCACCATCGACGATCTACACCTTCACCGAGACTTGCCGTTGCCAAGGCTTGTTGGGACCAATCCGGTCGCCGACACCTCAGCACTCGACAGACATCGTGTACCAGCCCGAATCCTGCTCCTGGTTGCCGACAACGCCTCCTGGATTTCGTGGCTGAAGAGTCAAGACGACCGTCAACGCACCTGAAGCACTCGACATCGGTGGGCATCTGTCCATCGCCTTCCTGGTCACTGGCTAGTGACCCAGACTCTGTCCCCTCTGCTTTCAGGTTCTTCAGAACTCCGATCCACTCTTGGATCCACCCGGACACTTTTCTCTTGGCTGCCAGCAGCACTTTGCAGCAGATCGCCATTCGAATCGACGACGAAACCCGACCCCGAAAGGCACCTATGCACCCGGGTTCCCTGGGTGAGGTAACACGAGTACTCCGGTGCTCCCATGGGTAGAGACTCTTCAAAGTCCTAGATCTCAAAGGGTTTTGTCCTAGTCCTCTTTTAAGTGTCCCTTTTCTCTATTTTCCCGATCCTGACTTTCTCCATAGAAGTTAACGGCGTATCGCGGTTGTGTATTTACACTGCACTCGTCTCCCGTGGGTCCCCTGTGTCACTACCTTGGGTGGTTCCTTGTGGTCCAAGCACTTCTAGAGGCTCTAGGCCTAGTGTCTAGTTCAGTCGTGGTTCGCATACCACTTTATTGGTATATGGTTTGGTACGCCCCTAGGGCCCAAACGTGTATTTGTGCTATTACTGTGATTTAATAACTTATAACTTATGTACTTTGAACTCTAGCCTCATAAAGAGACTAGAGGGGTGTGTTTAGCAATAAATACATATATTTTGAATATATACCTGGTGTGGTGCTCTTTCATTTGGTCACTCAAGAGATTATAGACTGGTAAAACAAGCTGCTTTACATTCCTTCAAGACTTAGCCTGAAGGCTGCTCTCCATAGCTACCACTAGGATAGCTTTCAATAAAGGTTGTCTTTAACCTATCTCCAATAAGGGGTTGTTTGGACTGGTGCAAGGTGCCCACTATAATTAGTGGACAGCATATACCAGGCCAACTTTTCACAGGCTATATGTGGGCTACATCTGGGTAATATTTGTGCTACATTTGGGCTCTTTTTTCACTGGTGGCCATCTTGGAAGACTTCTTTGTTATGAAGTTTCCTAATTTCCTCATTTACTGCAGTCTCCTCAGTAGGAAATGCTTTCAGTTTTTTACTTTGATTCCATCAAGAAGGCATTCAGATGTGTCTCACATTTGCCATAAATTCAGAATGTTAGCACTCTAGTTGCTCATTAGATCACTGTAGTAAAGCTACTGCTCACCAGGGAGTTAACTGGAAGTCTGCTGCTGGTATTGAAAGTGATTGTTTCAGTCTGCATGTCAGAATTTTCTAATGAAATAGAAGAGGATTTGAGATCTCACTTAAAACATGCCCTAATTTTTCTTTCTGCAGCACTAACCATAATTTCTATTTCAAAAAGAACCCCCTCATTTTGTTCCTTTTTAAATTAAATGTTTTAAGTGTTACCGGTTTATTCCAATCAAGATGGCTTCAGGTGTGCCATACTTTTGTCATAAGTAAGGCTGTTAGCGCTCTAGTTGTTCTTTAGAACACTCTGGGAAGCTGCAGTAGAACACAAAGGCATCAACTGGCAGGCTGCTCCTGTTGAAATATAACAGGAAGATATTTGAGATCACACTTGAAACATGTCCTAATTTTTCTTTCTACAGCACTAACCATAATTTCTATGACAAAATGAACCCCATCATTTTGTTACTTTTTAAATTAAATGTTTTAAGTGTTACCAGTTTATTCCAATCAAGATGGCTTCAGGTGTGCCATACTTTTGTCATAAGTAAGGCTGTTAGCACTCTAGTTGTTCTTTAGAACACTCTGGGAAGCTACAGTAGAACACAAAGGAATCAACTGACAGTCTCTGCCCTTGTTGGATGTACATGTTTTACTGAGAATGTCAGACGTCATTCTCACATGACTGAGAAAGATAATGTGAATTTACAGAAAATATGCTCTCATTTTAGCTTCTGGAGCACCTTCCAAAACTCTATGGGACAAGCATGTGAAAATAGTTTTCTCTCAAACATGATTCATGATATCCCAGCAGAAGGTTTTTCACAGGGTAAAATCACCTTAGAACACACCACAATTCCTGAAATTAGTATGGTACAATCAACAAATGAATTCTAATGTAACTAAAGTCTGTTATCACCCTTTATAGTTCTCCTTTTGGTAACCCTCAAAATCTTTGATTCACTACAATGCATTTCAATGGGGTACTATCATGTATTTTGGTCTCAAGATGGCTGCCAGCAATTCCAGGATGAAGTGCTGACAGCCAATCAGATCTCACAATGACATGTGTGGTTAGGCTCCGCCCAGATATATATGTGATTTTACTTTTGATTTTCTCAGGAACTACTGAACGGATTTACACCATTTAAGCAAAAGGCATGCCACTGAACCAAGGGCTACCTCTTTGCCAAATTTGGTGTAATTCCGTTCAGCAGTTCGGGCTGTAGCTGCGACTAAAGGTTCCTATGGAAAAATGAATGGGGAAAACACGCTTTGGGACCCCCCTTTTTTCTCGGCCCCCGCTTGATGAATCACCCCGAGACTTTCAGGATAGGAGCGGACCGGAGTGCCCCAACAAGTTGGAAACTTTCGCGAAGATTCGTCAACCGGCGCCAACGTTATTTCAAATAGAATGTTGCGGATTTCCTATGGAAAATAGGTCCTAACTATAACTATCTACTGGCGACCGCCAGTAGATAATATATATATATATATATTTTCTTGTGCGAAAATTCCTGTGCGATTTGCATAACCGTGTTTATTTATGAACATGAACGCATGCTTGGCATTTGCCGAATTGATTGTGACTTTTAGGCCTTGCTCACTCATGAGATGCAATTCCTTGGATTACATTTCCCATGACGTGGTTGAATTGATTTTGCTCATTGGATGCTATGGGGGCATTTTCATAAATGTATCTGTTAATAGGACATCGGCCACAATGTGACTAATAATGCCCGTATTTGTTCATTTATGAGATGAAACTTTGTGGGGTACAGTACCCGTGATTTGGTTGGATTAATTAGGCTCGAATAGAATGGGGGCTCTGATTTTACAATGAAATGTATCTATTAGGAGTACATCAGTCGCAATGTGACGTTTTATTTTATTTTTGCCTGTATGATAGAATGTTGTATCAAGGTACATCACCTAGGAAATTGCTGCCCCGTGCGTACCAATCACAAGGATATGCATGTCCTTATGTGGGTAATTATGATATGAATTGTGTAGGATGGGCAATGTTCATTTGCAGTTTATCTGCCTTCATTTTAAAGAATAGAAGGCAACATCGATAAGAGATGCTGACAGTATAGTCTGTCCTCTATATCTGGTAAACATTGAGAGAGCGAGCAAAACCTTATATTTATTTTTAATATCGGTAAAGGTCAGCATGCCCTGTATGTTTTATCCAATTTAAAATTTAATTGTAGTTTTGCATCGCATTGCACAGTATTATGAATTAATAATGTTCGTTTTCCATCACGTTAGAAATTGTAATGAATATTTTTTCTATGTTCATGCACTGCAACCCGTATTTCTATGGGTAATTGGGCGCAGGTCACACAACTAGAAAAAGGCTTCGCCGAAACGCGTCGTTGTATGCACAATAAACTCTTGTGCTGTCCTTGTGGTGTGCCGCTTGATTTATTCAGGATTTCTCGGATATCTCGTTGTGTGATAATTTTAGCGGGTGTCATTACCGCTGCTGGCACCGACGTCGAGAGGAGGAGGAAAGGCATCGATGACAAACTGTTCAATATATATATATATATATACATGTATATATATATATATATATATTATCTACTGGCGGTCGCCAGTAGATAGTTATAGTTACAACCTATTATCCATAGGAAATCCGCGACATTCTATTTGAAATAACTCTCTTGCCGGTTGACGTATCTTCGCAAAATTTTCAAACTTTGTGGCCCGCTCCGGTCCGCTCCTACCCTGAAAGTCTCGGGGGATTCGTCAAGCAGGGGCCGAGAAAAAGGGGGGTCCCAAAACGCGTTTTCCCCATGCAATTTTCCATAGGAAACTTTAGACACGGCTACAGCCCGAACTGCTGAACGGAATTACACCAAATTTGGCAAAGAGGTAGTTCTTGGTTCAGAAAGAACCCTTTTGTTAAATGGTGTAAATCCGTTCAGTAGTTGCTGAGAAAATCAAAAGTAAAAAGATAGTGATATCTATGGCCGAGTAGGGTCCGCGTACCCTCCCGATCACGAGCTGCATGTTAATTGGCTGTCAGCTGGCTGTCAACATTCCGATTCAGGAAATGTTGGCAGCCATTTGTCCCTCGGTAGAACCGAGGGACAGAAACAAGTGCGCAAAGCGCACAAAGGGAGCAGGGTAGAAACACCCTGACCCCCTAGGTTTGCTCAGGGGTCCCACAAGGACCCCCTGGGCAAAAATTAAAAAAAAATTTAAAAAATCGGCAGGATGCGCTCAGGGGCGCGAATCCTGCCGGAAAACAAATCGAAGCGCGGTCTCCCGCGCTTCGATTGTATTTTGCCCCCGGGTGGCCCAAGTCCCGGGGGCATGGTGGGGGGATAATTTAATGTGTGGGGGGCCTCAAGGGCCCCCAAGCCCCGGGGACCGCCACCCCCCGGGGCTTTTTAAAAAATGGTGCGGGAGGGCTCTGAGCCCTCCCGCAGCCCCGGGACCACCACCTCCCCGGGGCTTTTTTTTATTAATTAAAAAACCTGTGTGGGGGGCTCCAGCCCCCACACGCCCCGGAGACCGCCACCTCCCCGGGGCACTGAACATTTAAATATGGGGGTCCGTTACGGACCCCAGAGCCCGGGGACCACCACCTCCCCGGGGCTGTGAACTGAATGGGAGGGGGGCCGCGCGGCCCCCTCCTGGAGCCCTTGATGGCCCTGGGGACCACCACCCCCCAGGGCCGGCTCCTGCAGTGTCCCGGGGTGCCTACCCCCGGGACACTGCTGTTTGCAATGACAGGACGGGAGCCTCGCGGCTCCCGTCCTGTCATTGCAAACTGCTTTGGATATTGGAAGAGAGAGCAGGGAAACCTGCTCTCTCTTCCAATATCCAAAGCCGATTGCTTTCCACATGGGGAGCAGCATGTTAGCTGCTCCCCATGTGTAAAGCAATGCCGGCTCCCGTAGGACACGGGGAGCCGGCGGGACTGTGGGGGGATTGGGGACCCCCACAGTCCCCAACGAGAGGGCCAGCCCCGGGGGATGGGGTCCCCGGGGCAAGTAGTGGCCCGGGAGGGGGGCCACACGGCCCCCCTCCCCAAAAAAAACAAAAAAAAAACAGAAAGGCCGGCCCCGGGGGATGGGGTCCCCGGGGCCTTAAATGGCCTGAGGAGGGGGGCCACGCAGCCCCCCTCCCTATGAAAAAAAAAAATCGAGGCCATGCCCCGGGGGATGGGGTCCCCGGGGCCAATACAGGCCCAGGGAAGGGGGGCCACGCGGCCCCCTTCCCGTTTTTTTTTTTAATTTGTAATTAAAAAAAAGGGGTAAGGCCCTGGGGGATGGGGTCCCCAGGGCATAAAAACTGGAAAAAGGAAGGGGGGCCACAGAGCCCCCCTTCAGGGGACAAAATATATATATTTTTTTTTTAAACGATCGGGCCCGCAGGCCCCGCCCCCTTCCTTCACCACTCTGCAAACGCGCCCCCTGGCGCGTTTGCAGAGGGAACGAATTCCCCTTGAATACTGGGGGTCCCTGGGGGCCAACTAGCCCACCAGGAACCTCCAGTATGCGCCAGGGGCTGCCTTGCAGAGAGGTGTACAGAGGCCACGCCCCTTTACACCTCTCTGCAACGCAGCTCTGTGGTGCTTTTGGAGGTATATGGTGGGCTAGTTGGACTCCGGGGACCCTCAGGATTCAAGGGACTTAATTCCCCAACTTAAAACGCGCCACGGGGCGCGTTTGCACAGTGGTGAAGGGAGGGGCGGGGCTTCAGGTGACATGTGTGCAAACAGGCCCAGTGGCGCGTTTTAAGATGGGAAATTAAATCCCCTTCAATCCTGAGGGTCCCTGGGGGCCAACTAGCCCAACAGGTACATCCAGAAAGCGCCACAGAGCTGCGTTGCAGAGAGGTGTAAAAGGGGTGTGGCCTCTCTACACGTCTCTGCAACGCAGCCCCTGGCGCATATTGGAGGTTCCTGGTGGGCTAGTTGGCCCCTAGGGACCCTCAGGATTCAAGGGGACTTAATCCCCCAACTTAAAACGCGCCACGGGGCGCGTTTGCACAGATGTCACCTCAGGCCCCGCCCCCTCCCTTCACCATTGTGCAAATATTCTTCTAAAATCATCCGAAATACGAATTCCTATTTACTCACCTGTTATAAGGAGAGACCTCAGTGCTGCATCTTTCAGCCCAGTACTGGTCCTGAAAAGTAATTTTAACCGTACTTACCAGTAACTTGAATTTCCTTCCATAGGATATCATTGCCTGCTTTTTGTTGAAAAAGTTTCTAAGTGTTGATTTTGAAACATACAAATATTCCTCTAAAATCAGCCGAAATACGAATTCCGATTTACTCACCTGTTATAAGGAGAGACCTCAGTGCTGTATCTTTCAGCCCAGTACTGGTCCTGAAAAGTAATTTTAACCGTACTTACCAGTAACTTGAATTTCCTTCTATAGGCTAACATTGACTGTTTTCACTTGGAAATTCTTCTAAGTGTGGAGTTTTGGAACTTTAAAATATTCCTCTAAAATCAGCCGAAATACGAATTCCGATTTACTCACCTGTTATCAGGAGAGACCTCAGTGCTGTATCTTTCAGCCCAGTACTAATCCTGAAAAGTAATTTTAACCGTACTTACCAGTAACTTGAATTTCCTTCCGTAGGCTAACATTGACTGGTTTCACTTGGAAATTCTGCTAAGTGTGGAGTTTTGGAACTTTATAATATTCCTCTAAAATCAACCAAAGTACGAATTCCAATTTACTCACCTGTTATCAGGCGAGAACCCAGTGCTGCATCTTTTAGCCCAGCACTGACCCTGAAAAGGAATTTTAACCGTACTTACCAGTAACTTGAATTTCCTTCATAGGCTAACATTGACTGGTTTCACTTGGAAATTCTTCTAAGTGTGGAGTTTTGGAACTTTATAATATTCCTCTAAAATCAACCAAAGTACGAATTCCAATTTACTCACCTGTTATCAGGAGAGAACCCAGTGCTGCATCTTTTAGCCCAGCACTGACCCTGAAAAGTAATTTTAACCGTACTTACCAGTAACTTATATTTTCTTCCATAGGAATCCATTGTCTGGTTTTCAGCAGAAAAGTTTCAAAGTGTCGATCTTCACAAACTACAAATATTCCTAAAAAATCGCCTGTATGACTTAAACGCATTCTTTCAACTGTTTACAGGAGATGCACCAGTGCTGGATCCAGGATCCAACACTGAGTAAGAAAAAGTAACGATAACAGTTTTTAACTTCTAAGTGAATTTCCTTCCATAGGATAACATTGGTGATTCTATGAGAAAAAGTTTCTAAGTGTGAACTTTTAAAGTACAATAATATTCCTTAAAAATCACGACTGTAACCAAAACGCTTTTACTCAACTGTTTACAGGAGATGTCCCAGGACTGAATCTAGGATCCAGTCCTGTGGTTAGAAAAAGTAATCCATAAAGTAACTAATTGCATTTAACTAGAAATTCACATTGAGCTGAATGTTGCATTGTGTTTGAAAATGTGTTGCCCATTGCAACAACTGTAACTACTGTACTTAAAAGTCTATTGCCTATGTGCAAAGTATTTAAACTAAAGTAATTCATTCTGAGAAAGTATTTTTTGTAATGTAATGTATAATGTAATTACAATGTAATTTAAAAAATAAAATATTTAAAAAACAATTGTTTCTAAAAAATTTGGAATTCAGTATGAAAAAAATTTATATAACAATTAATACATTTAAAAATTGTCATTTACAAAACCTTTGAAATTCACTGAAAAAACCGTAGGTTTCAGACATGTTATAGTTACAAATTAGCATTTAAAAAACCTTTGAAATTCACTGAAAAAACCATAGGTTTTAGGGACAGTTATAGTTAGTTGGACATTGCACTCGTACAAAACCCGTGAAATTCCCCCGTTATAGTTAGTCCAGCTAACTATAACTCGCGCCCCGCAATGCACTGCTGATGACGTCACATATTACATCACTCATGACATGGTCAGTGACATCACTGATGACATCACTGATGACATCTCAAATGACATCACTGATGACATCATCCAGTGACTGTGTGTTTCTGTAAAGTTTAAATATTTTTAATATATATAGGAAAAGACGTATTGAAGAATGAGTGGGTGTGTAAGTGTCTGTATGGATGATTTAGTAGGTGCGTGACTGACTCTATAAGTGAGTGATTTAACGTATCTTACTGAATGCATGGGTTAGTGACTAAACTGGGTGAATGTCTGTATCCGTCTGTCTGTTGCTGTGTAAGTGGCTGCATGTGTTTGTGAATAGCTACATGAGTGTCTATATGAGTTATTGAATGCTTGTCTGAGTATCTGTATGGGTGCCTGAGTGTTTGTGTGGGAGGCTCAAACATTGGCTCAAACGTTCCGTCCATCATCCCCTTTTGTATCGCTTTGTTCGCCCTAAGTTGGCGGGGGTATGCCCAGACGTGGGTCCCTTGCTCACTTTGCCACTGGATTCAAGCAAGCCTGGCTGATGACGGCTGGAATGCCAGAAACCGGTCCTAGGATGCTTGTTTCCGGTCCAGGGAAGACATGGCTTGACAGTTCGGGCTGGACTGTTCCCATGAGGCACAGGGTCAGACTGATTTGCATATGGCCATGTCTGAACTGGGGTGGTGGAGTGAGCTAAAGAATAATGATGGATTAAACCCAGATCAGTTGACTGGGGGTGAGTGTTTGATTGGCTCAAACGTTCCGTCCATCATCCCCTTTTGTATCGCTTTGTTCGCCCTAAGTTGGCGGGGGTATGCCCAGACGTGGGTCCCTTGCTCACTTTGCCACTGGATTCAAGCAAGCCTGGCTGTTGACGGCTGGAATGCCAGAAACCGGTCCTAGGATGCTTGTTTCCGGTCCAGGGAAGACATGGCTTGACAGTTCGGGCTGGACTGTTCCCATGAGGCACAGGGTCAGACTGATTTGCATATGGCCATGTCTGAACTGGGGTGGTGGAGTGAGCTAAAGAATAATGATGGATTAAACCCAGATCAGTTGACTGGGGGTGAGTGTTTGATTGGCTCAAACGTTCCGTCCATCATCCCCTTTTGTATCGCTTTGTTCGCCCTAAGTTGGCGGGGGTATGCCCAGACGTGGGTCCCTTGCTCACTTTGCCACTGGATTCAAGCAAGCCTGGCTGATGACGGCTGGAATGCCAGAAACCGGTCCTAGGATGCTTGTTTCCGGTCCAGGGAAGACATGGCTTGACAGTTCGGGCTGGACTGTTCCCATGAGGCACAGGGTCAGACTGATTTGCATATGGCCATGTCTGAACTGGGGTGGTGGAGTGAGCTAAAGAATAATGATGGATTAAACCCAGATCAGTTGACTGGGGGTGAGTGTTTGATTGGCTCAAACGTTCCGTCCATCATCCCCTTTTGTATCGCTTTGTTCGCCCTAAGTTGGCGGGGGTATGCCCAGACGTGGGTCCCTTGCTCACTTTGCCACTGGATTCAAGCAAGCCTGGCTGATGACGGCTGGAATGCCAGAAACCGGTCCTAGGATGCTTGTTTCCGGTCCAGGGAAGACATGGCTTGACAGTTCGGGCTGGACTGTTCCCATGAGGCACAGGGTCAGACTGATTTGCATATGGCCATGTCTGAACTGGGGTGGTGGAGTGAGCTAAAGAATAATGATGGATTAAACCCAGATCAGTTGACTGGGGGTGAGTGTTTGATTGGCTCAAACGTTCCGTCCATCATCCCCTTTTGTATCGCTTTGTTCGCCCTAAGTTGGCGGGGGTATGCCCAGACGTGGGTCCCTTGCTCACTTTGCCACTGGATTCAAGCAAGCCTGGCTGATGACGGCTGGAATGCCAGAAACCGGTCCTAGGATGCTTGTTTCCGGTCCAGGGAAGACATGGCTTGACAGTTCGGGCTGGACTGTTCCCATGAGGCACAGGGTCAGACTGATTTGCATATGGCCATGTCTGAACTGGGGTGGTGGAGTGAGCTAAAGAATAATGATGGATTAAACCCAGATCAGTTGACTGGGGGTGAGTGTTTGATTGGCTCAAACGTTCCGTCCATCATCCCCTTTTGTATCACTAGTGGGCCTGCAGCACTGATTGTGCCACCCATATGAGTAGCTCTGAAAAGGTAACTCAGGCCTGCCACCGCAGTGCCTGTGCGCAGTTTGTAAACTGCCATGTCAACCTGGCAAGTGCACCCACTTGCCAGGCCCTAACCTTCCCTTTTCTTACATGTTAGTCACCCCTAAGCTAGGCCCAAGGTACCCCTGTGGGCAGGGTGCAGTGTATGTGAGAGGTAGGACATGCCCTGATGTGTGTGGCATGTCCTGATAGTGAAATACTGCCAATTTCGTTTTTCACTATTGCAAGACTATCTGTTCCCAAAGGATAGGATGGGGAGTTTGCTCATAATATCTTATAAACATAACTACCCCTGGGAACAAGGTAGGAAAATAAAGTTTAGTATGCCTGAACTCAGAATCTAAAGATGCATCTTTTAGGAAAGGTGATTTTTACATTCTGTGTTTGAAAATACCACTTTTAGAAAGTAGGTATTTTCTTGCTTAGCCATCCTGTGTGCCTCTGCTGGGCTGTGTATTGACTGTCTGGCTTTGGAGTGACAGGGGCTGGGGAGGTGCAGTGGCCCCAGAGAGTCTGGATGAGTCAGCGCTAGGCTGAATAGGCATGGTCTGCATTTGGAGTGGTGGGAAGAGTAGCACCTGCACCTGAATAGGGCTGTGCCTGCCTTCCACAATGATGGCTCCGACCCCCTGTGGTGTGTCTGGGGCCGGGGCTTAGACTTACAATGGGGAGTGTTTTGCACTGTAAGGCGATTTTTAAGTGCCCCCAGAACTGGTTTGGACTGGGCTCTGAGCCCTGGGCCAGGAGAGAACAAAGAGATTTACTGTATAAAAAGAGGGGCCCAGAGCCCAGACTTTTAGATCATCCGTGGCATTCAAGAGGACGCTTTGCAGGGAGAAGAGCTGGAGAGACTGAGGAGAAGTACTGCCCCTTTGCTGTGTGATGTGTGGGGTTGGCCTGCACTTGCTGTTTCTGCCAAGGAAAGGAGAAGGACTTTCCTGTGTGCTCTGTCCCCTGCTTGAAGGAGATCTCCAAGGGCTTGTGTGTGCTTGCCTCCTGTTAAGAAGTCTCAGGGACACAAAAGACTTCCTGCAAATCTGCTGGTGCTGCTGGACTCTGCCATCTATGAGTCCCACCCTTGCCTGAGGTGCCTCCTTCCAGTTACATGGCCTCAGAGGTGGGTTTTGCAGCTAATCTCTGCAAGAACAGTCGCGAGCATCGTGAAGCCGTGCAAAGTCTCTCGGAACAGACGCCGGACAACGCAAAGCCTCGCCGAGTCTCGCCGGGCGCGTGAAGTCTCGCCGCGCAGCCCCCAGCACTGACGCCGAACGCAGAGCGACGCATCACCTCTGGTGTGTCACGCATCGTACCTGTGCACCAAGTTTTTCCACGCATCACCAGCAGACCAGACTCATCTTGGATTTCAATGCCTCACTTCCCCTACAGTCCGAATTCGACGCATCACTTCTCCTGTGTGCAGCAGAACTGTTGCCTCGCCTCCCCAAGGACTCAGGAACTGATGCATCGCTGTGTTTTCCAACGTTTCATTTCTCTACGGCTGTTTGGCCTTGTGAATTTGACTCATCTTCAGGTACTTTGTGTAAAAGTCACGCATCCATAGTTTTCTATGGTACAAGTTCTTGAAACCTTTTGAAAGTCATATTTTTAACTGTGTATGTTGGATTTTTGTCGTTTTCGTCTTGTTAAATTTAGATAAAGATATTTCATTTTTCTAAACGAGTGTGGTGTCCATTTGTGGTGTTTTCACTGTGTAACTGTGTGTTTTGAATACAAATACTTTACACATTGCCTTTGGGATAAGTCTGTCTGCTCGTGCCAAGCTACCCAGGGGGTGAGCAGGGGTTATCTAAAGTGTGTATCCCCCTTATCCTGACTAGAAGCAAGGGTCCCTATTTGGGCAAAGGTACCTACCTCTGCCAACTAGAGACCCACATTTCTAACATCATATATTTTAATTGTCATTCGTTAGTGCACGTTAGAACCAAATGCAGATTCTACATGTTTTTTTTTTTTATAATTCAGTTATAGTTCCTTGATCATGTGTGTATGAATAATCTGGTGCATTCAATAGTGTTAACATAAAAACAGATTACAAATTACTAATTAGACAATGGCAGCTTGATCCTTCGATTAAGCTTTAGCATCAAGTTTCTCAACTATTTCCATGCCTGCAATTCATGTGATAATGACTGTACCCCTGCCCTTTGACATTGTCAAAAAGGGTCGGAGGTTGGGTGATGTTAAAATTATGCCCCCCGAAAGAATTTCTGCAGACGCCCATGGTTATATACATTGTATAGCTCCTAAATCTGCACAGGATTGTGCAGAGCAGAATACATGAGTTTCCAATAAATTGAGGGTCTATTCGAAATCAATCTTATGACCATGAGTACCTCTTTTGCCAAGAAATCACAGAATCAAGCTTCGCCCAAGGTAAGCATTGTTTTTGTGAACATATACTTACCCGGGTTTCTAGGGACACTGGGTTGCCCCTTCGTTTGTTTACCCTATATACTAATAGGGCAGTTTCCAAAATTCCCATTTGGATTGGGTCCCAATCAGACCTACCTCATGAATATTAAAGAGGTAGTTTACAAATTGCCACTCCCTGCGATTGGAGGCCATTACGTTGACAATGGTCTGCTAGAGTCAACAAGCCACTAGGTCTGTGATCTTCATTAAAGTATACTTTTGCTTTTTAAAGTTAGCCTATTTTCCTTAAAGGAAAAGTGCTGCTTTTAGAAAGAAAGGCTTAATTTCTTTTAAACATTTGTTTGAGAGTTGGCAGGGGTCCCATGGACCACGGCCTACTTCCCAACAAACTTTTTTTAACATTCACAATATAACTTTGAGAATAAGTTACCACCTCCTTTGAGGTGTCAGTGGCTTTTCAATGGTTGGCGACCAGAAAAGCTGTCACAAACCATTAATACTGCTGATGCCGAATCTTAGTTTGGAAAGGATGTCCTGAACACACTCCTTCCAAGTTGCAATCTGATATCCATTTCTAAACCTGATTTGTAAACCGCAAAATGGATTTAGCGAATACGAAAAATCACTTTTGCCGTTACAAACTCTCTAATTTTGGGAATCGCAGGGTTCGCAACCGAAAACTAGATTAGTAAATGTGGCCCCAAATTCCACATATATCAGAATTTATAGTATGTTTTAAATTTTGGTGGTTTTGACCTCGCAAAATCAACCAGGGTAAAAGTGTGGTGTGGTAATGACTGCATATCTCAGAATTGTTATCGCTGTGCAAATAGGGGTTTACACAAGTATCCTCATTTACAAGTCCTCTTGGAATCAAGGGATGGTGAGAATCTCATATCTCATAAGAAATCCTCTCTATAAGAAATAAAGATGAGAGTTAATATATCTTTTACACATATTTTTGCAGTCACCACTGAATGTGAAAGAAAAAGAATAAAAGAATGTGGCCATGCTCTGAACAGCGAGGAAGTCATGGTTTAAAGTAAAGGTTTATGTTAAATAAAGACTAAACAAAAATCAGGCACTTGTATGTGTATGTGCTGTTGTAGGTGTTCTGATATTTTATCGGTATGATTGCAACCATGATATGATTGCCTCCACCAAGGTTATGCTTATACCTTGTTTTGTTAGGAAGAGCACCTCTTTGTTCGAGTTTAACTGGTTTTCTGTGTTTTGGCCATGACACCGAGGAAAGAACTATTATTTCAACAGCAGATTATGTTATTAAAATTGTTTTTCCTTGCTTTCTCTCCCACGGCAAAGCTTAGTTGATTGTGTCTGCGCTTTCTCTTTATGTTTCATGGTCAAACCATGTCAGCTCTAACACAAAGTGAGGTCTGTTTTAAAACCATGGCAGTGTCTCAAAAACAAACTACTGATAAAACTACGGATAAAACATTACAGGACCACTATGGGGTTTCGTGAACTTCATAAATCCATGCTGTCATTCCAGAGGACTGCATACATGTCTATAATATTTCTAATATATAAACTCAGACGTCTAATCAAACAATTTCCTAGTTAGACTTTTTGCTGCACTCTGTCTGCCTCTGTCTGGGGCTGTGGTACCAACATTGCCTTTGAAAACAAACACATGGTGCCTAATACTGATTCAATTCCCATTAAAAGATAACACTTGGGCAGAGTGTCTGCTGCAGAGATGGGTGCCTCACCACCAGGGTATAAATTGCAATTCTATAAAGACATTTCTGTAGTGTATTACACCTCAAATTGAGGAAGTGAAGTCTCTGCGTTTTATTCTTCTAGTGTTGATAACATTACTCAATGTTTAGTTGGACAACATTAACAAACTCTATGTAAGGCCCAAAAAGACAGGAAGTCTAGTGTTGAGGAAAATAAAAGAAATCAAGGGGAATCAAGAGAAGGCAGTGTTGGTGTTAAAAATGTCTGGTGGCGAGCTCCTAGAAAAAAAGTTTGCCACCTGCACTTTTTTTTTGTACAAATTAACCATTCCATGACTTCAGTGATAGATTGTGTTGTGGACTCAAAAAGTTGAAAAAAGTTCCTGTAGCTAGAATGCTGCATTAACTCTTAATTCGCCTAACAGTCATTGCATACACAGCCAAAAGGACACACATATTAGACATGCACACAAAGGGGCCGATTCCGATCTCGGTCGGAGGCGCACCCAATACCATTCGGTCGGGAAAAAAGCCATGCGAATGCCTGTTTCCCGACCGATCCGTACAGCATACCGAACGAGTAAGTACGATGCGCACAACAGCACAGAATCCGGCCGAGTCGTACTCACCCAATCCAGGTCCTGTTCTCCGACCGAGGCGAATCCGGAAACGCAGAATCGAGTCGCACGGAAGGGAAAATGCAGCCCCGTCCGGCCGAACAAGTACGATGCGCTTTCCGTACGCGCCGAACCCGTCGCTACGCACGGCACGTCAAAGCATCCGGGAGAGGCGCACATAAGCTCCGATTCGCGCCACAACATGATCCACGGCTACGAGGCGAATACGCCAGCGACGAGGACGACGCGAAGCGACGAGAAAGACGAACGACACGAACCAACCATGAATCCCTTCGTCCCGATCATACCAATATTCTACATTTACTACCGGAACAGGCACGGACGCGTACGGCGCAGAAGGTAAGTCAGACACCAACCACAAAACACATACAACACGTACACGACACATCACACACACACAGAGGGATGCAGAATTTACTTACACCAGCAACAGCAGCACCATAGGGGCGGGATGCCCATCACCAATGCCACATATGCACACAGGGGCCTGAATGCGCACCACCACCCCTACCCAGGGGGGCCGGATGCCAACCACCACTACCACCCTTAGCCAGGGGGTGCCAGATGCCTACCACTACCACCCTTACCCAGGGGGCTGGATGCCTACCACTACTACCACCCTTAGCCAGGGGGCTGGATGCCTACCACTACTACCACCCTTAGCCAGGGGGTGCCAGATGCCTACCACTACTACCACCCTTAGCCAGGGGGCTGGATGCCTACCACTACTACCACCCTTAGCCAGGGGGTGCCAGATGCCTACCACTACTACCACCCTTACCCAGGGGGGCTGGATGCCTACCACTACTACCACCCTTAGCCAGGGGGTGCCAGATGCCTACCACTACTACCACCCTTAGCCAGGGGGCTGGATGCCTACCACTACTACCACCCTTAGCCAGGGGGTGCCAGATGCCTACCACTACTACCACCCTTACCCAGGGGGCTGGATGCCTGTCACTACTACCACCTCTACCCATGGGGGGCTGGATGCCTACCACCAACACCACCCCCACTCATAGGATGGACAATGCATGACACAACCAGCACACCACAACCTAGGGAATGCAAGAAAAAGACATCCCCCCAACACCATGACAAGCGTGTGTAGACTGTGTCAAATGCCTACAACACTGAACATGACTTTGAACATACAATGTGACCCCCTATCACATGTGCCACACATATATGTGTGTGGCCCCCACAATGCAAGCAGGCCATGACCTTTGTGGCAATGGGGTCCAAACCCCCATCATCACAGTGACCAAAATGTAAGTGTGGGGTCCATAGCTGAAGCACATTTTGAACATTGTGGCAATGGGGTCCAAACCCCCATCATCACAGTGACCAAAATGTAAGTGTTGACAAAGAAAAAGCTGCAACTGCCAAACTGCATGGATGATTCCTGGTCACAGAACATAAAACACATCAGTGGCAAAGTAGTGCAAGTGTCCCATTGCAACATAAATTGGGGGAGGCAAATACTGCAGTGCAAATAAGACATACCTTTGGCCATGTGCAGACAAACAACACCCATGGGGGCTGACACTGTCAACATTCATCAATGACACAATGACAGAAGTGACCATCAGAATGCAGACCCACATATTTGCACCAATGGGCACACAAATGCAGATACCCTGTGGAGACTGTAGATGTGAGGTGAACAGATACCATACCATGGCAGCAATGGGACACACAAACCATGATCATTGTGCTGACCGATGACCTAGCAGTCCCAGGGACAGCAGGGGAAACCCACCAAACTACATACAGCCAATGGCACACCCAAGATATGCCAATGCAGTGGTGCAGATGCACAAACACAAACAGGCAGACCCACACTGCACATCATACACAACAGGTGAGGGGGGTGCCAGTGTCCCCAGGCAACCACACAACACATGAGGAGACCTGAATACCAATCATACAGATGTGCATACAGTGCCACACAAAGGTAACTCATGGATCCAAATCCCCTATGTGGGCAAGCAGGCATTGTCAGATGAGAGGGAGCACAAATCACACATGTCACACAGGCACGTAGGAACAGCAACTGACACAGCAAGACACAGACACACCACAGCACTACCCCCAGGGCCCCCACAATGTGGTGACCCTGGGCTGCATTACAATCCCACTGTGATGACAAAGCTAAATGTCGTTCACACTGTGAACCACAGTCATGTGTCCTGAGCAACAAACTACCATCACACCTACACAAGCACAAATCAATCAGCACGGCCAGTAAGCCAAGGCCAACATGGAGGCAGGGGCCTAGCCGGGCAACAACTCTCATCTGCACACACTCAACACCACACCCCTCGACCTCCAACAATGTGCAGCAGTGAAGCACACATGCACTGGTGACATTGCACATGCACCCATGACTATTCCAGGGTGGTGGGTGGGAACCAAGGTGCAGAAACACATCACACATGGCCACTCAACAAGACTCCTGAATGTCTGACACACTGCACACTACGCTGTACATGGACATGACGGCAATACCACACCAACCAATGGGATCCCAGCCACAGTCACACACCAATGAAGAAGCCAAGGTCACCCACAAAGAACACACATAGACAACAACCAACATTGCAGCCCGGACCCTGAAGAGTGCCAGCAGTGACACACACAACGTGACACAATCACTGAAAGATAACACAAACTGGAAATCTCATGACAGGGGCAAACAACAAGTGCCAAGGGGAAACCTGACTGTGACCCATCTGCGTCTGCACACAAACTCAGCCCTGACAGCAAACACACCTATGGGTGACACCCTGATGACCAGTAATGTGCCATGCACCCACATCACAGAGAACCCAGGGAGAAGACTTTGGGGGAACATAGGTCAACTCAGCAAGCATCACAAACAGGTACAACACTAGGGATCACAGCATGCACAGCTAAACGGAAGTGAACACACAGACATGCTCATACAACACACACCTTGGGCGCAGGCAATGTCACAGGAGTACACACTGCCATGAGGGGACTCCACTCCTGTGTGAGGAAAGCTGTGCCATATGTTGCCTCAGTAGGGCCCCATCATGTCAGCTGAGCACTTGGTCACACAACCAACAATTAGCACCAAATGAAGGCTCCTGTCACATCAGCCTGATCATGGAAGTGCCAACGAAATCATCAGCACAGATCCAACACACTTGTATAGCAATGTTGCACTGACAACACAGATGAGTCCTTCCCCATTGATGCCCAAACCTGCATGTCCAGTGGAGATGGCCACACGGTCAGGGAAGTAGACAAATTGAACAATGGCAGGCACAACAGATGTGCAGGGGTGGAAGCCACAGATGTGAAATTGCTAATGTAAGTAGGAAATCCCATTGCCAAATACTGAACACATGACACCCTCAGATGCTGCTATGGATGACATGGATACACCACAGGATAGGACACATTCCCCTGGACCACATGGGTTCCTGCACAGTAACACTTCATTATCATGAGACCAAATATCACCATCACTGCAGCAAGGGCATGGTTAGCATCATCAACAACATGTACATCAGAAGCATAAGCACTAGAGAACAGAAAGTTGCTTTATTCAGCATATGTGTGTATTGAAAACTGAAAGTCCAGAAAAACACAAAGGCCAATGGCCAGTCCATTGTCAAAGTCCAAACAGGGTGACAGTGGCAGATGTCACCCTACGCATGCCTGCACTGCACAAAACCAGGGACAATCCACTAGGAGGGGCAACCGGGGGGCAGGCCAGGCACCGCAGGGACAGGATCAGGGCTCACCAGGAGGAAGCAGGGAAGGGGTGGTGGGTGCTGGAGAGCCACTGACAACTGCAGTGGAGGTGTCTGACATGGTGTGTGCCGGCACAACTGGGGGCATGACTCAGATGTTGTGGGTGCCGGCACGACTGCAGTGGACCCTGCAGATGGAGTGGACAGGTCCGCCACTGCAGTGCCCAAGTCAGACAGGGTGGTAGTGGACTCCACTGCAGTGCCTACCACCAGGGGAGGAGAATGGGGAACAGGCAAGGTGGGCTGGACAGAGGGGGAGGACACCCTCACCACATCAGTGGCACAGACAAGCGCAGCGGGGTGTGGTGCCGGGAGAGCAAGTGGCAGGGGGAGAAGGCCGGATCCTCTTGGGGATGGTATATCTGTGGGTGGGGGAACCTGGGGCAGGGTGTGGTGGGGGCACCTGTGGAGTGGGGGCCTGAGGGATGGAGGAAGGAGACCTGGTGCCTGAGCTGCAGGGCGGCGGCGGGGTCTTGCTCTGATGACTCCGGGGGACTTGCGGGTGGGGGCCTCAGTCTGTCTGCGCCTGGGGGAGGGTGTCCGGGGGCGAGGGGCACTCTGCTCCGTGTGGGTGGGCTTCCTCTTCCCCCTGAATGCTGTATCAGCTGGATCGGAGGGGAAGAGGCCGAGGTCACTGAGGAAGAGCCGCTGGGTCTTTGGGGTTGCAGGTGAGGCAAGGGAGGGTGCTTTGGAGGGAGAGGCAACTGAGGACTGCGCAGTGCTCATGGATGCGTGTGTGTGTTCCAGGGCCCCATCCCCTGTGAGTCTGGTTTCAGTCCCCTGACTGTGCGTGCGTGTGCGTTTTGTTTGTGGCGTGTGTGTCTGTGTGCTGGACGTGTGTGTGCTGGTGTGTGCCTGTGCCGGTGTGTGTGTGCTTGGGACGGGTAAGGTGCTGGGGAGTGTGGATGGAGCAGAGGCAGGAGGGGTGAGGGACTGTCTGAGGAGGGACACTGCTGCCGTCAGGGAGGAGTCCATGGACCTATTGCCCCTCTGTAGGTCAGACATGCCCGATGAGATGCCCTCCATGAACGACACCAGCTGAGTCAACAGAGCGGTGTGCGCATGGAGGACACTCAGCATGGCTGTCTGCCCTACATGGAGCTGGCGAAGGAGGTACACAGACTCCTCACTCAGGGCAGCAGGGGACACAGGGGCAGGGGGTGCGGTGCCTGGCCCAAAGGAGACACGCTCCCGAACATGGGAGCCTCCACGGACCTGGGGAATGGGAGCCGATGGGAGGGCGGTGGTGGTGCTGGTGGTGGCGGGGACAGCAACACTAGCTGGGGTGTGGTGGCTGCTGACACCCGCCTCCATAAGGGAGTCATCCTCCGAGTTGCTCTGGTCCTCAGCTGAGGTGGATGGTGCTGAGGACTCCTCGGTGTGGCTCCCCTCGCCCTCCGTGCCACTGGGTCCCTCCGACCACTCCTCGGCTGCTGACCCAGTCTGGCTCTCCGGCTCCTCCTGGTCCGTGGAGCTGTCCCCTTCCGTGGCCGTGGATGTATCTGCAAACAATGGGGAAACAGACAGACATCAGTCACCTGCACCAAACGCACACACCACTGTGAGCACAGCACATTACAGAGCAAGCCCTGGCATCATTAGTTGAACATTGCTAAAAGTGCCCTAACTGAACAGGAGAAGCCAATTGTCAGTCTGATGCCAACCATGGCACTCACATCCCACATGGCCTTGCACCCATCTGTCTGGTGTCTGTTGGATAGCAACACCCCAGTGTGGACACATGCACCACCTACACAGTAGTTGGACAGTGCAGAGGACACGGTGTAGCATGTGGACATGCACACATCACAACTCTTGCCACTGAGTCAGTACAGGTTTCCGGATGAAAGGGATGCCCAGAGTCAAATAGGAAATGCATGTGATGCATACCAGCGACAGACACCATGATGCACCCATGTCCTGGTAGCCATCGCCACAATGGTGTGCATGTAGCACATGTCACTCCCCTGCAGGATCACCAATAAGTAGACACATGCCATGGCGGAGGCATGACTGCTAAGTCATACATCACTGTCTCAGTGATGTATGACTTGGCAGCCAGACAAAAACACTCTGCACTGTGTCACAATAGTAGGTCATGGGGAATGCAAGTCCTGGAGCTGCACAAGTGCACATGTACATCCCCCACACAACACATCATCTTAACCCTCATCTGTCCAGGTCATACCGATTGGACATATGGGAGACCTGTGACACTACCCTCTGAACCTGAGCCCCTCACAATCTGCTGTGAATGGGAAACAGCTGCCTGAACTTCACATTCGCATACCCCAGTCTGCACGGGCAGCTGATCAAACACCTATGTGACACACAAGTATCGTCTCCTATGGTCACATCTCCAGTGGCATGCTGAGCCCCTACCGAGAAACACCCCAGCAGTCCTGGCAACAAATCCACAGCACACTGACACAGAGGCAGACACCTGAGGGGTCAAATCACTGTGCACAATGTGTCAGCTGATACACGGGAGTGGGAGTACAGAGTGCATTGCATGGCCTGGAGTAGGCATGACTGTCCTGCCCCACATGAATGAGGGATGAGCCCTGGACAGTGGATAGCTGGCTATGTATGTGTGACACACGTAATCTGCACACTCCTGGGGCTCAAACATTGTTCCCACCCGCTGCATGGGTGTGTGCCACATACCCCAGGCACATGTGGTGGCTCAGCTCAGCAAGTGGACCGCATATCAAAGCAACACGCAGATTACATGTCCGAACACAGGCGTTGTGTGAACAATGGACCCACCCATGATGCCCACAACAGAGTTAGGGAAACAGATGCTGTCTCCCACCTTGAGTGAAGCAAACTGCAAGGACACAGTCCCAAGTGACACAATTCCCTGAATGTAAGGGCCACACCTGGGTATCAGATGAGGAGTGGGCAGTGCACAATAGAGGGACATGGCTCCTGGACAACATGACTGCTGTACTGTGGCAGTTTAACCAGGCCAGAGGAGGGCACATAGCATGTAATACAGAGTTCACAGTGCAGTCTTTGACTCACCCCTCCTTGCTGATGTCTGGCCTTCAGCTGCCCATCCAGGTCTGGAAACACCACCGCCAGGATCTGGAGCATGTGGGGGTCAGGGTCCGTGTTCCGCCCCTCCTGCGAGGAGGCAACAGCTTCAGCTGGACCCGTGCAATCCTCCGGGTCCAGCCCCGAAGGTCCTGCCACCTCTTCTGGCAGTTGCGGATCCGGCGCTTGTAGACCCTCACGGACCGGACAGCCCGGACGATGTCCTTCCAGATCTCCTGCTTCCGATGGGCATTAACCTGTCAGGATGACAAAGTGAAAAGGCCATTACTACACATGCAACATATCCGTGCATGACACAGTTGTATATACATGTCTCAATCACAGGGGCACATGATGTACACAGGCAGTGCAACGCTGCCCATGGACAGTTTGCCAGAAGTCACTACATGGTATCATTGCATGGGAAGTAAAACCTTGTTCAAATGCACTGTCACTGCACCATACCTGTCCAGTGCATGTCACTACACACTATGGGGGGTGACAACTACTCAGTGAGCCTGCTAGCCAGTGGCGTGCAGACTTTCAGCCTTGCTAGTCAGACAAAATGCACATTCAGAAAGGCAGTGCACAGAACACTCACCTGCTCCCCTGGTGTCCCATACAGCTTGCTGTACTGTGGAAGTAGGCTGTCCAGCAGGGCCTGGTTCTCCTCAAGGCTGAAGGCTGGGGCTCTCTCCACAGTACGTGCCATTGCAGGGTCCAGAGGGGGCAGAGACAGCAGCAGTGCAGTGGCAGATGTCGTCCTGGAGCATGTAGTGCAGGCAAGTGAGCTCTCAGGGGAACAGCCAGCAATATATATGTGCTGGAGAGGCAGATACTGTCCCATGTGTCCAAAGTGATAGGTCCAAGTCGTTTGCATCTTCTGAATCTGGCCAATCCATGGAATAGCAGCACCAATACACGCCCACAGCATCCTTCAAATCTTCAACTTCATGACATACAAGATTTTGCAACATTGTTGTGGGTGACCAACTGAATTTCCAGCAACCGACTCGTTCGAATTTCGAAAACGCGTCCGTTGCCAGGCTAGGCCATTGTCAATGGGTGCGCACCGATCGGTCCATTGCTGTTCAACGCGTACAGGGGTACAACGCGTACCCGCACACATTGAATGCAATGGGCCGGCCGGAGGCACCGATCGGTCCATTGCTGATCAACGCGTACAGGGGTACAACGCGTACCCGCACACATTGAATGCAATGGGCCGGCCGGGGCACCGATCGGTCCATTGCTGTTCAACGCGCACAGGGGTACAACGCTGCACCCGCACACATTGAATGCAATGGGCCGGCCGGGGCACCGATCGGTCCATTGCTGATCAACGCGCGTACAGGGGTACAACGCGTACCCGACACATTGAATGCAATGGGCCGGCCGGGGCACCGATCGGTCCATTGCTGTTCAACGCGTACAGGGGTACAACGCGTACCCGCACACATTGAATGCAATGGGCCAGCCGGGGGCACCGATCGGTCCATTGCTGATCAACGCGTACAGGGGTACAACACGTACCCGCACACATTGAATGCAATGGGCCGGCCGGGGGCACCGATTGGTCCATTGCTGATCAACGCGTACAGGGGTACAACGTGTACCCGCACACATTGAATGCAATGGGCCGGCCGGGGGCACCGATCGGTCCATTGCTGATCAACGCGCATAGGGTACAACGCGTACCCGCACACATTGAATGCAATGGGCCGGCCGGGGCACCGATCGGTCCATTGCTGTTCAATGCATACAGGGTACAACGCGTACCCGCACACATTGAATGCAATGGGCCGGCCGGGGCACCGATCGGTCCATTGCGGTACAACGCTGCATAGGGGTACAACGCGCACTCGCACACATTGAATGCAATGGGCCGGCCGGGGGCACCGATCGGTCCATTGCTGATCAACGCGCATAGGGGTACAACACGTACCCAGACACATTGAATGCAATGGGCCGGCCGGGGGCACCGATCGGTCCATTGCTGTTCAACGCGTACAGAGGTACAACGCGTACCCGCACACATTGAATGCAATGGGCCGGCCGGGGCACCGATTGGTCCATTGCTGTTCAACGCATCCCTGTACAAGTGACTGGCATATGTCACCATGCCTGTCTCAGATGAACATATGCCAGCCACAGATAGCTCCCAGGGAGTGAGGGGCACACCTACAACACGACAGCCTGTCCAAACTGTATCATAAGGCATGTAAGGCTGCATTTCCTATTGTGTGTATGTTGGTGTACATGTTGTCCTGTGGGTGTCACCTGGGGGCAGCCACCCCCAGGCTGTGCACGTGTTCATGGGGACAGGATCCTGGGTGTTACGTGTACATGACCACTGTGATGTGCAACTGTTCATATCTGTGCATGTGCCATGGTCACATTTCACGGTGGTGTATGTGTATGTCATGTCACATACCCCGTGAGTCCCATGTGGGACGGTATGTTTGAGCCAGGGTGTCCCAGTGGCACAATAGTGATGGTCCTCCACAGTCTGTGTGCATGTAGTGTTTACAATGTCTCTGATTTCATGTGCACAATGGGAGACAGTCTCCACATCCACGTTGTGTGTGCATGGACTTTGATGTTGTGCGTGTGTGTGTCACAGACGTCCATGTCTGTCCTGCAGTGGCAAGTGGGACCACTACCTGTGGGGGTCATGGTTGTTTTGCTGTGGTGTATACATGATACTCCATGTAATGCCAGTGTCCATGTGGCAATACAGGGTCCCTGGGACTGTACCTGTCGTTGAGCTGTGATGCCTGGGGCACATCTGTCCTCACATGTCACTGTGGGGGTGATTGTGACACGGCAGCAGGAGATGGGAACTGTGACACGGCCTCATGATATCCAATGGGCCAACCTGGGACTTATTGATGCCACTTGTTGAACCGTGATGACAGATGTTGGCCATGTATGTACCATACATGTCCTTACGGAACTGCACACTTCATGTAGTTGTGCCTCATAATGATGTATGTTGTGATATTGAGTGTGTTCAATGCCGCATATGTGGGCTGACTGACAATCTTGCTTTCTTCTCCTCTGCACTGCAGGGCTCCTGCTGTCCATCGACCATTCCCAGACCTGGCAACGATGGTGGAACGGGACAGCATCCGACGGTACCGCTTCACCAGGCAGCTGATTGAGGATTTGGCAGTGCAGTTGGCCCCACATTTGCAGCCTGGCCGGCCGTATCCTACAGCGCTGACTCCCAAGGTGAAGGTGATGGCAGCCCTACACTTCTTTGCCACCGGTACCTTCCAACATACTGTGGCGACTGCTGGTGGGATGTCACAGACCATGTTGAGCCGTGTGCTCCGCGATGTTTTGGAGGCAATGTTGCTATTCCTGAACCGGTACATCTATTTCCCTAGACTGCAACGACTCACTGACGTGAAGAGTGACTTCTATGCCCTGGGGAGGATGCCGCATGTCATTGCTCCATTGATGGGACACATGTGGCTTTGGTACCACCACAGGCCCAGGAGCAGGCCTACCGTAACCGCAAGCACTACCACTCGGTCAATGCACTGGTGGTGTGTCTTGCAGATATGACCATCACACACGTGTGTGCCCATTTCCCTGGTTCAGCACACGATGCCTTTGTGATGAGGAGTAGTCGCATCCCCAGGATGATGGCACAGATGCAGAACCAGCGTGCCTGGCTTGTCGGTGTGTACTGACTTTGTGCCATTGTGTGTGATCTGATCTGTAGTATTCCGCCCACTTTTCCAAGTCAGCTAATGTGCACTTGTCTGTCCGTAGGTGACTCGGGATACCCCAACATGCCGTGGTTGCTGACACCCCTCAGGAACCCTGTGACACCAGCCCAGATGCGCTACAATGAGGCACATGGTCGGACCAGGAGAGTGATTGAGCGGACATTTGGTCTCCTGAAGAGTCGCTTCCGCTGCCTGGACAAGACAGGAGGGTCCCTCCCATATGCCCCAGCGAAAGTGTGCAAGATTATCATCATCTGCTGCATGCTCCACAACCTGGCAGTGCGGAAGGAGTTGCCTCTCATCCAGGATGACAATGACCAACATCCGCCACCTGTGGAGGATCCTGGCCTGGACCACGATGCCAGTGATGATGATGATGATGAGGGTGATGTCCGCACACAGCTCATCACCAACTTCTTTAGCTGAATGTGAGTATCCTGAGGTGTCATGTCAATGATGTGAGTTGGCATGATATGTGTAGGTGGTGCTCTGGTGCTGTTGGAGTGTGTCCATGGGCTACTTGACTGGATGTGTGTAGCGATGTGTGCTTACAGGTGGTCTGTACTCCCCAACAGTGTTGACATGCTAACTTGGTTCTGGGTGGGTATCTTGTAACATGTATTGTGCATGAGTTTTGCTGTTCTGTCCTGTTCTCCATTGCTTTTGACTGTGTGTCATTTCTGTCCTTCACAGGGTACTTTCAGATTCGTTTGGTCAACTGTGTCCACCGACGACGTGATTGTACTTCCAGGGTGGTAGCTGTTGTGTCCCTACAGGTGATGTGCGCCACACCCATGGACTTCCTTCCTTCTACAGTTGTTGACTGTGTGCCCGCTGCCAGGTGGGATTACCTTGCATCTGTAGTGGTTACGACATGTTGCAACTGTGTAATGAACCTGTGCTTCACTTTGTGATGTGCGTTGTCTGTGGTCACACATTTGACTGCCATTTGCTTACTGCACCTGTGGGCTACTTGACTACAACTGGGAATAGGTGTGGTGTCTGTGCATTGCACCGTCTTCCCTGGCAACATCAGTGTAGGCAATGAGTCAGATGGCCTAGGTGTGTATGTGTTGTGTAGCCCTGGTGGTGTGTCTCCCTCATATGTGTCACGTTGCCTTTACTCACATGCCTGTGTTGTACTTGCTGTTGCAGTTCGCATACACAGTGTAATTTTGCAGTTCATCATCCCCATGACAGCACCCACGTTGGAATCACAACAGAGGCAAGTATGGTGTATTAGTGTGTTTATTGTGATACATTTGTGTGAATAGTGCATAGGATGGTTAGTGCTGTACATATATCTTGCAATCAGAAGTTCCTAGGTGAATTGAAAGTCCTGGTAGACAAAATCCCCAGTATCGGGGCCACAGTTGTCTGAGACATTGGTCCAACTTGTACTCCCCATGTAATGTGTGGGAGTTGTGTTGCCGTCAACAGGGTGAACAGTTTGTGCACAAAGGTGAACATCCAGAACAGGTTCAGGCTTCCTGGGAGTTGCACTTGGCCATCGGCCTCTCACTTGCCCCTCCTCGGACGACCCCTCTTCTTTGGGGGCCCTCAAGTACAGGCTGCTGCGGTGCAGGGGACTCTCCGCCAGAGTCATCCTCCCTCCCTGTGGCAGTTGCAGTTTGTTCAGCACCAGATGTTGTTGGCACACAGGGAGGTGTGGACTGGTTGCTGTTCATCTGGCGGAGGCATTGTAATATGTCCCTGTGCACCGCCGTCATCTCTTGCAGTGCGTCCCACTTGGACTCCACGCGGGACATGTGTGAGTCCAAGCGGGCATGATGGGCAGCCTGCTGCTGTTTCATGTCTCTGAGGAGCCCCACTACCTGGCTGAGATCTCCGGTGCTGGACTGGTACGCATCGGCTATGCGTACCAGTTGTGGGTCATCATGCACACCAGCAACCTCTGCAAGCAGCGACCTCTGTCTCCCACTCCTCCCACCACCCCTGCCGACATGTGCAGTGCGTGCAGTGGCACGCACAGATGACCCTGGTCCCCCTTGGGGGTTGGTGGTGGTGGTGTCCATGGCCCCACGTTGGTCCAGGGTCCCTGTGCTGGTGTTGCTCCTTGTTCTGTCCATGTCAGCAGGGATGGTATTTGTGGTGACAGTCGTTGGAGGGGTGGGTGCAGGGGTGCAGCTGGTGGTCCTGCTGGTGCTGCAGCTGGTGGTCCTGCTGGTGCTGCATGTTGACTTGCACCGGATGTGCCAGGTTGGTCTTCTTCGTGCGAGGAGGGCAGAGGCTGTACGACACCAGTGAGCTCTGCATCCTCTTGAGCCTGGGACTGGGACTCCTCAGCGCCTGCTGCTGTGTCCCCATCATCACCTGTTTTTGGGAGACACACACAATGTATGTTATGTTTCTGCAGGCATCAATGGTTGACACACCTGACAGTTGTGACTGTGCCTCTGGGTGCGGGCCTGTACATTGCATTGTCCTAAGTTGTCACAGTCAGGGGTTGATATTGGTGTAGCACATTGTCCTGCATTATTTGGGCATTTCTATGTATTTGTTGGGGTGTGAACATGGTCTGCATTGGTTGTATTTGGTTGACAGCCGGCCCTCCTTCCCACCCAGCCAGTCAGTTATCCCACCATGGACTGTGCTTGCATTGCAGGGAGTGAAAGTTGTCTTTCAGGATGTCAGTCAGTGGTGTCCTGCTGTTGGTTGTTGCACAGTTGCCAGCAGGGCCTTGTGCTCCCCACAGCAGTAGCCAGTGTCAGCCATCTTGTGAGTCCTTATCCACTCCCTGTGATGTGAGCATGGTTCAGGGTGGTGTTGATGGGACAGTTGTGGGGGTGAGCTATGTCTGTGACTATGACTCCCATCATGCTATTGCCTCCACCCCACTTCCCAGCATTCCCATACTTACTTGCTTTTGTGGGGAGTTCAGTGTGTGTGGGTGTGAGAGCAATGGCAAGATGGCTGACAGTGGTGTCCTGCTGTTGGTTGGTGTGCAGTTCCCAGCATGCCCTTGTGCTCCCCACAGCAGTAGCCAGTGTCAGCCATCTTGTGAGTCCTTATCCACTCCCTGTGATGTGAGCATGGTTCAGGGTGGTGTTGATGGGACAGTTGTGGGGGTGAGCTATGTCTGTGACTATGACTCCCATCATGCTATTGCCTCCACCCCACTTCCCAGCATTCCCATACTTACTTGCTTTTGTGGGGAGTTCAGTGTGTGTGGGTGTGAGAGCAATGGCAAGATGGCTGACAGTGGTGTCCTGCTGTTGGTTGGTGTGCAGTTCCCAGCATGCCCTTGTGCTCCCCACAGCAGTAGCCAGTGTCAGCCATCTTGTGAGTCCTTATCCACTCCCTGTGATATGAGCATGGTTCAGGGTGGTATTGATGGGCCAGTTGTGAGGCTGAGCGATATCTGTGCCTACTACTCCCATCATGCTATTGCCTCCACCCCCTTCCCAGCATGCCCATGCTTCCTTCCTTTTGACTCTGCTTCCCTGTGGGGTGGGCTGCCTGTGCTGACAGGATGGCTGGGAGTGTTGTCCTGGCAGTTGTTTGGCTAAAAGTCCCAAGAGTGTCCTTGTGCTTCACACAACATTACCCAGGGTGGAGGTTCTTTGTGGGATCTTGAGTTAGGATGTGAGGCATTGCATTCTCCCAGGTGGGTTCTGTGGAGTTTGTGTTGAGGCGGTGTGTGAGGGGAGGTGCTTGTGACTATGGTCAGTGCTGCGAGTCCTCCTTCCCACCCAGCCAGCCAGATATCCCACCATGGAACGTGCTTCCATTGCAGGGAGTGGAAGTTGTCTCTCAGGATGTCAGTCAGTGGTGTCCTGCTGTTGGTTGTTGCACAGTTGCCAGCAGGGCCTTGTGCTCCCCACAGCAGTAGCCAGTGTCAGCCATCTTGTGAGTCCTTTTCCTCTCCCTGTGATGTGAGCATGGTTCAGGGTGGTGTTGATGGGACAGTTGTGGGGGTGAGCTATGTCTGTGACTATGACTCCCATCATGCTATTGCCTCCACCCCACTTCCCAGCATTCCCATACTTACTTGCTTTTGTGGGGAGTTCAGTGTGTGTGGGTGTGAGAGCAATGGCAAGATGGCTGACAGTGGTGTCCTGCTGTTGGTTGGTGTGCAGTTCCCAGCATGCCCTTGTGCTCCCCACGACACAGCAACAGTGTCAGACATCTTTGATGGGCCTTTCCACTCTCTGTGGGATGTGCATGCGTGAGTGTGAGCTTGCTGGGCCATGTGGTGGGGGATGTAGAGCTGTGCCTACGACTCCCATCATGCTATTGCCTCCACCCCCTTCCCAGCATGCCCATGCTTCCTTCCTTTTGACTCTGCTTCCCTGTGGGGTGGGCTGCCTGTGCTGACAGGATGGCTGGGAGTGTTGTCCTGGCAGTTGTTTGGCTAAAAGTCCAAAGAGTGTCCCTGTGCTTCACACAACATAACCCAGGGTGGTGGTTCTTTGTGGGATCTTCAGTTAGGATGTGAGGCATTGCATTCTCCCAGGTGGGTTCTGTGGAGTATGTGTTGAGGGGGTGTGTGAGGGGAGGTGCTTGTGACTATGGTCAGTGCTGCAAGTCCTCCTTCCCACCCAGCCAGATATCCCACCATGGAACGTGCTTGCATTGCAGAGAGTGCAAGTTGGCTTTCAGGATGTCAGGCAGTGGTGTTGTGCTGTTTGTTGGTGCACAGTTCCCAGCAGGGCCTTGTGCTCCCCACAGCAGTAGCCAGTGTCAGCCATCTTGTGATTCCTTATCCACTCCCTGTGATGTGAGCATGGTTCAGGGTGGTGTTGATGGGCCAGTTGTGAGGCTGAGCGATATCTGTGCCTACTACTCCCATCATGCTATTGCCTCCACCCCCCTTCCCAGCATGCCCATGCTTCCTTCCTTTTGACTCTGCTTCCCTGTGGGGTGGGCTGCCTGTGCTGACAGGATGGCTGGGAGTGTTGTCCTGGCAGTTGTTTGGCTAAAAGTCCCAAGAGTGTCCCTGTGCTTCACACTACATACCCCAGGGTGGAGGTTCTTTGTGGGATCTTGAGTTAGGATGTGAGGCATTGCATTCTCCCAGGTGGGTTCTGTGGAGTTTGTGTTGAGGGGGTGTGAGGGGAGGTGCTTGTGACTATGGTCAGTGCTGCGAGTCCTCCTTCCCACCCAGCCAGATATCCCACCATGGAACGTGCTTCCATTGCAGGGAGTGGAAGTTGTCTCTCAGGATGTCAGTCAGTGGTGTTGTGCTGTTTGTTGGTGCACAGTTGCCAGCAGGGCCTTGTGCTCCCCACAGCAGTAGCAAGTGTCAGCCAGCTTGTGATTCCTTATCCACTCCCTGTGATGTGAGCATGGTTCAGGGTGGTGTTGATGGGCCAGTTGTGAGGCTGAGCGATATCTGTGCCTACTACTCCCATCATGCTATTGCCTCCACCCCCTTCCCAGCATGCCCATGCTTCCTTCCTTTTGACTCTGCTTCCTGTGGGGTGGGCTGCCTGTGCTGACAGGATGGCTGGGAGTGTTGTCCTGGCAGTTGTTTGGCTAAAAGTCCCAAGAGTGTCCCTGTGCTTCACACGGCATAACCCAGGGTGGTGGTTCTTTGTGGGATCTTCAGTTAGGATGTGAGGCATTGCATTCTCCCAGGTGGGTTATGTGGAGTTTGTGTTGAGGGGGTGTGTGAGGGGAGGTGCTTGTGACTATGGTCAGTGCTGTGAGTCCTCCTTCCCACCCAGCCAGATATCCCACCATGGAACGTGCTTCCATTGCAGGGAGTGGAAGTTGTCTCTCAGGATGTCAGTCAGTGGTGTCCTGCTGTTGGTTGTTGCACAGTTGCCAGCAGGGCCTTGTGCTCCCCACAGCAGTAGCCAGTGTCAGCCATCTTGTGAGTCCTTTTCCACTCCCTGTGATGTGCGCATGGTTCATGGTGGTGTTGATGGGACAGTTGTGGGGGTGAGCAATATGTGTGACTACGACTCCCATGATGCTATTGGCTACACTGACTTGCCCAGCATACACAGAATTCCTTCCTTTCAGTGGTCTTCACTGTGTGTTGGTGTTGTAGTGGTGGCTACATGTCTGGATGTGTTTGTTAGTTCTATTTGTGCCACTGCCTAGCTGTAGTTGTAGTTGTGTTTGTACATGTGATGACACGGTTAAATGTAACTTTGAGATGGCATGTGTTGTGTTTATCTGACTGACATACACATTTTGGGATGATTCTGTTCTGGTTGCTGTGTAATTGCTATGAGTGCATGGTTTGACTCTCCCCTTGACAGTGATGTGTGTGTGTATTGTGGCAGAATATTGTGTACATTTGTTGTGTACTCACCAGGCTCTGGGATGTTCTCTAGTCCATAGACGCTCACTGGCGGAAGGATGGCCCGCACCTTCTCCTCCCAGGGCCTGAGGTATACTGGCTTGGCAGGAGGGCCACTGCCGGTGTATTGGCTCAGGAGGTAGTCCTTCTTGAGCAGCTCCCGTACCCTCCTGCGCACGTCATACCACCTGTTCTGGATGTCAGTCTTTGTGCGCAGACATGGTGATTGTGCGTTCACCCTGTTGATGATCCTCTCCCACATCTTGGTTTTCTGGGAGATGGGTGTCTGTTGGACCAGTGTGCCAAACAGCTGTGGCTCTACCCTGAGGATCTCGTCTACCAGGACTTCCAATTCACAATCTAGGAACTTGTGATTCTTCTTGGGGGCATGGTGATGGGTGGTGATGGTGAGTGATGTGTGTGTTGGTGTGCAGGTGAGGGTGTGTGAGTGTGTATTTTGCTGGGTGTATGTGAGGTAGCTATTTGTTGGTGTGCTGATGGTGTGTGGCTTGTGTGAGGGATGAGCTGTGGGTGTGTGGTTGCTGTCTGTTGAGTGCTGGCAGTAGAATGGCATTTGCAAAGGATCATGGTTGGGATTTGTGTCCTTTATATGGGTGGAGTTGTGGGTGTGTCTTTGTTCTCTGTCCCCACCCCCCGCAGTATTTATTGGCTTTGTAATTGCTTGTTTGGCCTTTTTTGTGTATTTTTCCTTAGTACTTTTTGTGCATGTTGGAAACGTTCTTGTGACCGAGTCGGACCCTGCATTTGTCTCGTACGGTCTTCTCCGCTTCGCTCACGCTGTGTTTGTGCAGTTTTCTATGCTACGTACGCGTCGGTCGCGGTGTTTTGTGTTACTCGGCTCGGTTTTGTATGCGTGTCGGTCGTACGGCTTGTCCTCCGTTCGACTCGGTCGTGGTTTTCGCGCCTTGCATCGTACTTAGCGGTTTGGAGTTCGCGTGTACGTTTCGGTTGGATTTGTTCCGGGTGCGTGTCGGTCGGTTCGATTCACGTGTTTTTCCGGCCGGATTGCTGTTTTCCGTGCGGCTCGGTCGTTCGGCTTGGGTTCAGTACGTGTCGGTCGGATTTTGCACGCCTTGCATCGTACTTGGCGTGTCGGGCGCCACAGGTACGTGTCGGTCGGAATAAATTCCGGCTCCGAGTCGGTCGGTGCTTTTTCCGGCCCGAATCGGAATCGACCCCAAAATGTTACTCCACCACACCTAGGGTTGAAGCACGGAGAGAGAAGGGAACATGGCAGAGGGTTGAGGTCAGAAGATGTGCGCTATGAATCTAGTGCTCAAAATACGCTGTAACCAAGAAGAGAGTAAAAAGCTAACCTTGTGTGGTCTGTTTTCCAATAATTTGTGTGCATGCAGAAGGTGAGACGATCCACGGGTGACCTGGAGGAACAAAATGGTTTTGATGAGATAGGGAAGCAGTGCCATGGCTCTCTGCGGAAGAGCCTAGGCCGCGTCAGCCCAGTCGCTGCATGACTCTAATATCGTGGGGCTTGGAGCGAGGTGGTAGTGCTGTACAACTTAGTAAACAAGTGGTGAATGTCTAAGCCACAAACCAACTGGAAGAGAGGCATGCCACTGAATAAACAAGTTATCTAGCAGCCATCAGAGCCCACAGTATATCTTTGGTGCCTCCCAGAAAAATGGAAAACCTTGGAAACACTGTTAGCAGTAATAAGGGAGTAAACTGTGACAGAGTGTGGTGCATGACATGGGTGTCAGCAGGGAGGTAAAGGGGAGGGCTTGAACCCCCCTGGATTTTATCACACAAGATATTCAGATTGGGAGATTTCCCGTACAAATGAGCTGCATTTTTCTCATTTGTGTGGGAAAAAGCACCACTCGCTTCGGGGTCACTGGCTGGTGGATTTAGAAAGTGCGGAGTAACACTATGGCTGCCGTAGTGTCTCGCTTCACTAGTGCAGTGCCAAAAAAACTCCGGGTGGGTCCCTGCCTCAGTGTAGAAGGCGGCAGGCAGTTACCACTGTCATTGGTAGCAGAACACTACCAATGACAGTGCGAGTAAATAGATGCCGGTCCTCATACCGTGCTTGTCCTGAATTGAACCAATCTGCGTCTGACCTTCACAAGTTTTCTCGCACCGGCATAGTGCGCAGGCTCGCACCTCAGTCAGTCAGAGACAGACAGGAGAAAAAGTAGCAGCGTATGTCGTGCGCTGCTGCAACCAGCAGTACTCTGCACAGGCCTCAGGTTCACTGTGGCTCATAACGCTTTTTGGCCCACAGCCAGCCCTGCCGGATGTAGCCTTGGCATTTCGTGTTGCCTCCCCTTTTCTTCAGTTTTGCCTCCCATCCCACCCTACCTTCCACGAGCAATTGTTTAAGAAAATAAAGTGATAGGAGTGAAGCAGTAAAAAACAAGGGAAAGCACTCAGAAAAAAGAGGAAAGGGAAAAAGAAAGCAGTAAAAAATGAGGAAAAAGTAGGAGAAAGCACTCATAAGAAGGAGGAAAGGAAGGAGAAAGCAGTAAAAAAACAAGGCAAAAGCAGGAGAAAGTACTAAGAAAAATGGGGGAGGAAGGAGAGAGCAGAAAATAATGAAGCAAAAGCATGAGAAAGCACTTAGAAAAACAGGGCAAAGGAAGAAGAAAGCAGTAACAAATGAGGCAAAAGCAGGAGAAAGCAGTGGGTTTATATCTTGTGCCATGGGGGTTATATCTGGTGTAATGGGGTTATACCTGGATATGTGGGATTTTATCTGGTGATGTGGATGGCATCCAGTTGTTTTGGTTGCAATCTGGATGCTGTGGGCGGAATGTAGTGCTGTGGCAACTGCTGTGCGTGCAATCTGGTGCTGGGGCAAGTGAAATCTGGTACTACAATATATATATATACCGCATTCATCGGTGATCCCCGTTCCGGCTGATTTACTCATATTGAAACAAGATGTCGGCCGACGTGCTACGGGACATTGAGGCGGCTGCCTCTGAAATTTTTAGTGATACATCGGTGGCCTCTATGACGGGGCGAGGTAATACAACAACACCAAGCAACCATACCACTAACTTAAAGGATAAAATGAAGAAGCTGGTAAAATCAATGCGCCAGGAACAAAGCAAGTGGTGGGAATCGAGATCACTCCAACGATACATAGATGTTGGGAGAATACCGAGGGGGCTCAGAATACTTATTGCACCCAGTTATGAGAACCCCAATCCAAGCATGATGAGAGAATGGGCTGAATGTAATCTAGATTCCTCTAAAAGACTGGTACAGATTTTAATTAAATATGCTGATATCGACCGCGCTGAACTACTGAAGGAAATAGATAAGATCAATGATGAAATAGAAGCCATGGGACAAACAGAAGAAGTTACTAAATTGCGTCAGGAGATGACAACAAGATTGCGGAAGGAAGAAGACAAAATTAAAGAAAGGAAGACTTACAAGTTCCATAGAGACAAGATAGACTATGAGTCGGGACAGATCTTTACGTTCGCCAAAAAATATGACTCCTTGAAAATATCAAAATTTAGACTCAGGGAAGATCAAACAGCAAGCACTTCAGGTATCAGGGAGAGGTATAACAACACCTCCAACTCTGACCTTAGTTCCGCAGTGGACAGTGAGTCCGAATCAGATCTAAAACATCCACAGGAAGGGCAACTGCCGCAAAAGCTCTCGTTGGCGGAGGAGCTGGATTTTTTATGCCAAGACAGGAGGCAGACCCTCCGCCCGCGAATACAGAGAAACAAATCAGATCAATCAGAAACAACAAACGCCAACAGAGGAGGAAAGTGAGCAGGAAATGTAACAAACGTAAAGAAACAGACAACTGGCAGATAGAAGCAGAAATAAAAACCAATACAACAACAACCAAAACAATCATGAATCTTGCCAACATTGATCTATCAAAAGCAGAGGAACAACTATTGAGTCTAGGCTTGTCCTTTTGCCCTGAGAGCAATTTTAATTATGCAACAACCAGAATGGATATCTATAAATGCGTGAGAAAACTGAAGTTAAAAAAATACCATCTACTCACGAATAAAGAAGTTAAATCAATTGAAAGGGAGGCAGCAGTGGATCAACCATCAACTATGAATCTTTCTATGTCAGATATGCCCCTTCTGAGAGACTTACAAGAATTGATGCATGAAGAACACACTGAAGGGGCAGCCGGTTCAGGTTGTCAACAGTCAAGGATTGACAATACGGATGATATTCGTGATAAGAGAATGGGTAATAAGAACATCGGATATACACCATTCAGACCGAAGTCAACTTTTAATCCAATATCCCCGAGGGATGCAATTGATATCTTCAGTGAACAGGTTACATCCCAAATCCAAAAACTAAATCACAGAGTGCGTAATGCCAAACACAAATACAATAGAAGAAATCATCAATACTACCTTTTAATGCAAAAACTACAGGCTAACAAGAAGATTATGATACGCAACTCTGACAAAGGGGGAAACATCGTGATTTGGTCAAAAGAAGAATACATGAAAGAAGCATATCTACAAATTAATGATAGAGAGTGCTATATCAAGAGCAACGCACTGAATTTAAAAATCATGTACAATGACTTTTACAAAAAACTATTGCCCTGGAAAAGCTTAGGTCTTCTCAACATGCAGGAATACAAATTTTTGAAAAATGAGACTCCAACTGGACCCACTATATATTTTATTCCCAAAGTACACAAAAACCCAGAGAAACCACCTGGGAGACCCATTATAGCTGGTGCATAGACAAAATATCGAGTTTTTTATTTCGACCTACATTAATATCGAGTTTTAAATATCGTAGGGACAGAATATCGACATCAAGAATATCGGTGACCAGAATATCGACCTGAAGGTAAGAAATATTTTTTTTTTTAATATCGAAGTTAGTAATATCGTTAGCAAAAATATCGATGTTTATGTTAGTGTTATGTATTTTAGTATGTATTTTATATGTATGTGTTCCACATGTTTTGTTATATTTTGTATTTTTTTTTAAATATATGTATTAATTGTTTAGAAGTTAGTAATTTTTTTTAAAGTAAATTTTGTGTTTTAGTACCGTAGCGGGTTGTGGGTTTATAGGGGAATAGGGTGGGAAGTAATTTAATTATAGTACATTAATTCATAATTTTTAGAAATTATTTATTATTTGTAATTAAATTTTGCATTTTAGTTCTGTAGCGGGTTGTGGGTTTATAGGGGAATAGGGTGGGAAGTAATTTAATTGTAATTAAGTAATTATTAATTTTTATTTATTGGTATTGATAATTTATTTATTTTTAATTAATTATTAATTGGTAATTAATTTTTATTAATTGATTAATTGATAATTATATTAATTGTATTAATTTGTTATTGGGGCGGGTTGTGGGTTTATAGGGGAATAGGGTGGGAAGTAAATTAATTATAATAAATTAATTAATCATTTTTATTTTTTGGTATTGATAATTAATTTATTGTTTATTAATTATTAATTGGTAATTAATTTGTATTAATTAATTAATTGATAAATATATTAATTGTGTCAATTTAGTTTAGGAGCGGGTTGTGTGTTTATAGGGGAATAGGGTGGGAAGTAATTTATTATAATTAAGTAATTATTTATTAATATATATTGATATTGATAATTAATTTATTGTTAATTAATTATTAATTGGTAATTAATTTTTATTAATTGATTAATTGATAATTATATTAATTGTGTTACATTTTATGCAGAGTGCATTGTGTGTTTATTGGCGAATAGGGTGGGAAGTAATTTAATGTTATTAAAGTAATTATTAATTTTAATTTATTGGTATCTATAATTAATTTATTGTTAATTTATTAATAAATCATTATTTAATTAAAAAAATTATTTAATTGATTAGTATGTTATTTTTAATCCCTACGCTATCCAACACTTTCCCTACTGTTGCACTCTATGGAGTGGGAATAGTAATTTTTACCCCTACGCTATCCAACACTGTCCCTACTGTTGCACTCTCTGGAGTTGGAATAGTCATTTTTACCCCTACTCTATCCAACACTTTCCCTACTGTTGCACTCACTGGAGTGGGAATAGTAATTTTAACCCTTTCGCTATCCAACACTTTCCCTACTGTTGCACTCTCTGGAGTGGGAATAGTAATGTTTACCCCTACGCTATCCAACACTTTCCCTACTGTTGCACTCTCTGGAGTGGGAATAGTAATTTTTAACCCTACGCTATTCAACACTTTCCCTACTGTTGCACTCTCTGGAGTTGGAATAGTAATTTTTACCCCTACGCTATCCAACACTTTCCCTACTGTTGCACTCTCTGGAGTTGGAATAGTAATTTTTACCCCTACGCTATCCAACACTTTCCCTACTGTTGCACTATCTGGAGTGGGAATAGTAATTTTTACCCCTACGCTGTCCAACACTTAGCCACTGTTGCACTCTCTGGAGTTGGAATAGTAATTTTTACCCCTACTTTATCCAACACTTTCCCTACTGTTGCACTTTCTGGAGTTGGAATAGCAATTATAACCCCTACGCTATCCAACACTTTCCCTACTGTTGCACTCTCTGGAGTGGGAATAGTAATTTTTACCTCTACGCTATCCAACACTTTCCCTACTGTTGCACTCACTGGAGTGGGAATAGTAATTTTTACCCCTACGCTATCCAACACTTTCCCTACTGCTGCACTCACTGGAGTGGGAATAGTAATTTTAACCCTTTCGCTAGCCAACATTTTCCCTACTGTTGCACTCTCTGGAGTGGGAATAGTAATTTTTACCCCTACGCTATCCAACACTTTCCCTACTGTTGCACTCTCTGGAGTTGGAATAGTAATTTTTACCCCTACGCTATCCAACACTTTCCCTACTGTTGCACTATCTGGAGTGGGAATAGTAATTTTTACCCCTACGCTGTCCAACACTTAGCCACTGTTGCACTCTCTGGAGTTGGAATAGTAATTTTTACCCCTACTTTATCCAACACTTTCCCTACTGTTGCACTTTCTGGAGTTGGAATAGCAATTATAACCCCTACGCTATCCAACACTTTCCCTACTGTTGCACTCTCTGGAGTGGGAATAGTAATTTTTACCTCTACGCTATCCAACACTTTCCCTACTGTTGCACTCACTGGAGTGGGAATAGTAATTTTTACCCCTACGCTATCCAACACTTTCCCTACTGCTGCACTCACTGGAGTGGGAATAGTAATTTTAACCCTTTCGCTAGCCAACATTTTCCCTACTGTTGCACTCTCTGGAGTGGGAATAGTAATTTTTACTCCTACGCTATCCAACACTTTCCCTACTGTTGCACTCTCTGGAGTGGGAATAGCAATTGTTACCCCTACGCTATCCAACACTTTCCCTACTGTTGCACTCTCTGGAGTTGGAATACTAATTTTTACCCGTACGCTATCCAACACTTTCCCTACTGTTGCACTCTTTGGAGTGGGAATAGTAATTTTTTTCTCTCCACTATCCAATATTTTTCTGTATTGTTTTAGTTAATGTTGTGTATAATTTATTTTAAAAACATTATAAAGATTGTAGTTTTTTAATTTGTTATATATATTTTTTATATTTTTATTTATATTATTTTTGTATGTGTATATATGTAGTTATAATTTATAAAATGTTTTAAACAATTTATAAGTTATTAAAATAATTATTTATGAATATTAGTAAGTATATATATTATATTTTATATGTATATGTTTAATTTATTTTAACATTATATGTATTAGTTATTATTTTTAAACATTTTTTAATATTTTTAACTATGTTTCTTTTAATTATATGTATTATTTACTTTATTTTACATTATTTTTTAACATTTCAAAAAACCGATATTTTTTACAACGATATTTTTGACATCGATATTTTTTTCTCGATATTTTTGTACTTTCCATGATGTAGATAGTATGTCGATATTCTTGATTTTGATATTTTTGTCACAATATTTTTGTACCTCGATATTTTTGTAATCGATATTTTGTCAGTGAATAATTATAGCTGCTGAAGACGGCCTAGTAGAGCATACGTCACAATATGTGGACTATTTTTTGCAGGAGCATGTTCAGTCATTACCGTCCTACATCAGGGATACTGGGGACTTTTTAAGGAAATTGAGCAAATTTGAATGGAAGAACACATATATCCTCATAGCGCTTGATGTAAGCTCACTTTATACGAGCATTAATCATAGAGACAGAGTAAAGGCGTTGGAACACTATCTAAGTAGAAGATCAGCGCAATTTGTGCAGCACAGCAAAATGCTGATAGAGATGGTTACGTTTTGTCTCAATAATAATGTGTTCAAGTTTAACAATGCCTTATTCCAACAAACACGAGGAGTAGCCATGGGAGCCAGCTTCTCCCCCAGCTATGCTTGTCTACACATGGGCTGGTGGGGGGAGCTGGTTCTTGGTACTACACATGAACAATATGTGAATAACAATGTCAAGTTGTGGCTTCGTTTCATTGACGACTTATTTGTAGTATGGAATGGTACGACGGAAACAGCTATTGAATTTGTAAATGCAATTATTCAGAATGACATCAACTTGTATTTCACAGCCACCATCAGCCATGAATCTGTCAATTTCCTTGATACCCAGGTATATATATCTAATGGCAAAATAAAAACTAAACTGTACCGAAAAGAGACTGCTGGCAATTCCATTCTTCACGCCAGCAGTGCTCATCCTAGGCACTTGGTAGAAAGCATTCCCTATGGGGAGATGTTGAGGCTAGGATGAAGATCTTAAGATTGCGCAAATAGCTAGCAAACAGAGATTCCTAGAATGTGGCTATACACATAAAACCATCAACAAAGCAATCACAAAATCTATGAAGGTGGACAGGGCAGAATTTCTCAGAGACAAACGAAGCTGTTCCTTAACTGAACTGAACCAGCCAAATGACACTGAAAACCCCGTAACAGGGAATCAAGGGCCAAATGAGTTTAAGGTCATCATTGGGTACAGTAAGCAAGAGCAGAGCCTTTGGTCAATAATAAAACAAAATTGGCCATTAGTACCGAATGACCCGGTGATAGGACACCTACCCCCACGTAAAATCTCGTTCACTCATAGTAGGGGACCCTCTATGAGAGACAGTTTAGTTAAAACCAGTCCAGAGATTATGGAAGGGACCAATTGGTTAACTACCCATAAAGGCTTTTATAAATGCAAAACATGCAAGGCTTGCCAACACGGAGTCAACAAAACAACGTATCAAACCCCATTTGAAGGCAAAGAATGTAAAATCAAGAAGGCCTTGACTTGCAAAACTGATCATGCCATTTATGTCCTACAATGTCCCTGTAATTTGAAATATATTGGGAGTACGAAACTCCAGGCACACAAAAGAGTACTCCAGCACATGAGAGCCATTTTAAATCAAGACAATACCTACCCAGTTGCACGGCATTTTAAAGATAAACATGATTCAAAGACACAAGGACTTAAATACTATCTTATAGATGCAGTCCTACCGAGCAGGAGAGGGGGAAATAAAGAGTCTAAACTAAGGAAATTAGAGACACGTTATATCCTGGAATTAGATTCCAAGTACCCGGGAGGCCTCAATACATCTGAAGACCTCTACACCTGCCTACATTGACTCAATATAAGAATTGAAAACATATCAGGTGGTACATTAAGATAACCAATTTAATTACCCCATAAGATATCGTGAACTGAGTGGTAGGGATACATAAGGAGTCAAATGTTACTGGTTTCTCAATCAGCTCTACAAGCACCAGATAGGCATGGGTGTACTATCTATGGTGGTCTACATACCTCGCAAATTTCTACTACCAATATTAATGATAATTATGAAACATTATTTATCCAAAAACAATCAAATGTAGTCATATTTAATCTAATAGCTAACGGTGATCACATATAAACATAAGGGTATTGATACAGTGATGAGGAATTTCAAATAGAGCTGCCAAACCCAGATTAATAAAATTGGGATTATTGATGGTGATAGTAACACAAAGCAATGTTAAAATTCTGACATTAGGCTTTTAAACCGGAAGTTTATAAAAATGGTTTTATAGCATCAAGCACTTAGCACTTTGCACAATAGGAGGGAGAACACAAGAGGTTAAAGAAAAATAGGGAGAAAATAAAAACCCAAAAATAATGAGTGCTCTCACGGAAATTAGTCACTTGCACTTGCACTTTATTGAGACGCACCATACATGGTCAACCAAGCAGTCCAAGTCCAATATATATTAGCAGTGTTGTGCCATGGGTGGATTGGTAAACGCAGGTTTTAGCAGGATAAGAATTGTATTTTACAAGAAATTTTAGAAATATATTTATATCCATAATTATATTGATTTTATGTAAAGTATTTATATGCATGATATTCATATATAAATCTGTTTTGCTATTTATGCTATATTTATCATCTTATCGCCTCCACCCCAGATCCATCCTTCTTGTCTTAAAAAACTCTTGGTTTAATATTTTGATGAGTATAGAAATTAAATGTTTATTCCAGGCAAGATGGTTCTAATAATTCCCATTTATGTAATTTAAACAAGGATGTTCTCTTATGTGATGAATTGTACGGAGAAACTATACCCCGAATACAATGCCAAAGATATAGACATTTGAAGAAAGACTGAGGGGGACGCTTTGCAAAAGTGGTTGTCCATGTCTATGATTGCGTAGTTTTGCACGTTTGTGATTTGCACCTATCACTTTAAAAGAAGCGATTCATGCTGTAGCGAATGTCATGTGAACGAGGCTTGTCAGAGCCGAAACGCGTAATGGCTGTTTAATCAATAAAAAATAACTGCACAGATATCGTGGTCCGTGCCCGTTTTGTGGGAAAAATCCTGCAGTGTTTGACGGAATCCAAAGTATATATATATGTACACACAGTCGAAGACCAGAATTGTGTCAGCCGACACAAACAGGAGCACACACAGGAGTTCGTGAGAAAATCTTTCTTTATTCGTGTAGAACCCCCCTCAGCTCTGACAGACGCGTTTCGCCACTCCGTCTTTGTCAATGTCAGTATGCATTTCAAAACACCACCATTTTAAAGTGAAAAGTGCAATAAAAAATAGTAAACATAGAAGACGGCTGAATTCATGCATAATGCTCTGTTTTTGTGTCGGCCATCTTAACGTTCTCAGTGGTATCATTACAGTTTGTAATACCCAACCTTTATACCTGTAAAATCTAGTATAAAACTTTTTGGATACATTAATGGCATTTCATAAAAATCATCATAGAATTACCATAACGAATATATAAGAAAAGAAGTATTTACAACTCATATATGAGGCACCACAGAATTTGTCGTGCTTTCTAGGTTAGTCTTTGTTATATTTATATGCTCTTATAAAGAATTATAACCAATTTGTATCAAGCTATTCCGCCCTGAACGGTAGAATAGCTTGATACAAATTGGTTATAATTCTTTTATAAGAAGCATATAAATATAACGAACTCCTGTGCGTGCTCCTGTTTGTGTCGGCTGACACAATTCTGGTCTCCGACTGTGTACACGTAAACGCGGCTCACCACCGCGAGAGGAGGCACCCAGGGCAAGAGGTTGCGACGGTGGTGGACTTTTGTGCTGTATATATATATATATATATTATCTACTGGCAGTCGCCAGTAGATAGTTATAGTTAGGACCTATTTTCCATAGGAAATCCGCGACATTCTATTTGAAATAACTCTTGCGTCGGTTGACGAATCTTCGCGAAATTTTCAAACTTTATGGCCCGCTCCGGTCCGCTCCTACCCTGAAAGTCTCAGGGTGATTCGTCAAGCGGGGGCTGAGAAAAAGGGGGTCCCAAAACGTGTTTTCCCCATTCATTTTCCCATAGGAAACTTTAGACACAGCTACAGCCCGAACTGCTGAACGGAATTACACCAAATTTGGCAAAGAGGTAGTTCTTGGTTCAGAAAGAACCCTTTTTGTTAAATGGTGTAAATCCGTTCAGTAGTTGCGGAGAAATTAAAAAATAAGAGTCAAAAATCAATTTCCCATAGGAAACTTTATGCAAGGCTACAGCCCGAACTGCTGAACGGAATTACACCAAATTTGGCAAAGAGGTAGTTCTTGGTTCAAAAAGAACCCTTTTTGTTAAATGGTATAAATCCGTTCAGTAGTTGCTGAGAAAATCAAAAGTAAAAACACAAATATATCTGGGCGGAGCCTAACCACACATGTCATCGTGAGATCTGATTGGCTGTCAGCACTTCATCCTGGAATTGCTGGCAGCCATCTTGGGACCAATATAAATGATAGTACCCCTTTGAAATGCATTGTAGTGAATCGAAGATTTTGAGGGTTACCAAAAGGAGAACTATAAAGGGTGATAACAGACTTTAGTTACATTAGAATTCATTTGTTGATGGTACCATACTAATTTCAGGAATTGTGGTGTGTTCTAAGGTGATTTTACCCTGTGAAAAACCTTCTGCTGGGATATCATGAATCATGTTTGAGAGAAAACTATTTTCACATGCTTGTCCCATACAGTTTTGGAAGGTGCCCCAGAAGCTAAAATGAGAGCATATTTTCTGTAAATTCACATTATCTTTCTCAGTCATGTGAGAATGAAGTCTGACATTCTCAGTAAAACATGTACATCCAACAAGGGCAGAGACTGTCAGTTGATTCCTTTGTGTTCTACTGCAGCTTCCCAGAGTGTTCTAAAGAACAACTAGAGTGCTAACAGCCTTACTTATGACAAAAGTATGGCACACCTGAAGCCATCTTGATTGGAATAAACTGGTAACACTTAAAACATTTAACTTAAAAAGGAACAAAATGATGGGGTTCATCTTGTCATAGAAATTATGGTTAGTGCTCTGGAAAGAAAAATTAGGACATGTTTCAAGTGTGATCTCAAATATCTTCCTGTTATATTTCAACAGGAGCAGCCTGTCAGTTGATGCCTTTGTGTTCTACTGCAGCTTCCCAGAGTGTTCTAAAGAATAACTAGAGCGCTAACAGTCTTACTTATGACAAAAGTATGGCACACCTGAAGCCATCTTGATTGGAATAAACTGGTAACACTTAAAACATTTAATTTAAAAAGGAACAAAATGATGGGGTTCATTTTGTCATAGAAATTATGGTTAGTGCTGTAGAAAGAAAAATTAGGACATGTTTCAAGTGTGATCTCAAATATCTTCCTGTTATATTTCAACAGGAGCAGCCTGTCAGTTGATGCCTTTGTGTTCTACTGCAGCTTCCCAGAGTGTTCTAAAGAATAACTAGAGCGCTAACAGTCTTACTTATGACAAAAGTATGGCACACCTGAAGCCATCTTGATTGGAATAAACTGGTAACACTTAAAACATTTAATTTAAAAAGGAACAAAATGAGGGGGTTCATTTTGCCATAGAAATTATGGTTAGTGCTGTAGAAAGAAAAATTAGGACATGTTTTAAGTGAGATCTCAAATATCTTCCTGTTATATTTCAACAGGAGCAGCCTGTCAGTTGATGCCTTTGTGTTCTACTGCAGCTTCCCAGAGTGTTCTAAAGAACAACTAGAGTGCTAACAGCCTTACTTATGACAAAAGTATGGCACACCTGAAGCCATCTTGATTGGAATAAACTGGTAACACTTAAAACATTTAATTTAAAAAGGAACAAAATGAGGGGGTTCATTTTGCCATAGAAATTATGGTTAGTGCTGCAAAAGAAAATTTAGTGCATGTTTTAAGTGAGATCTCAAATCCTCTTCTATTTCATTAGAAAATTCTGACATGCAGACTGAAACAATCACTTTCAATACCAGCAGTAGACTTCCAGTTAACTCCTTGGTGAGCAGTAGCTTTACTACAGTGATCTAATGAACAACTAGAGTAATAACATTCTGAATTTATGGCAAATGTGTGACACATCTGAATGCCTTCTTGATGGAATCAAAGTAAAAACTGAAAGCATTTCCTACTGAGGAGACTGCAGTAAATGAGGAAATTAGGAAACTTCATAACAAAGAAGTCTTCCAAGATGGCCACCAGTGAAAAAAGAGCCCAAATGTAGCACAAATATTACCCAGATGTAGCCCACATATAGCCCAATGACAAAAGTGTGCAAAACACTTTTTATTTTTAGTTTTTTTGCAGTTTTATGTAGTGCAGACTGGTCAGGTATTGGAGCATTGCATCTTAAAACATAACCCCCCTACACTACAAAAACACCACTGCACTACCCTAAACCCTAAAACACTACCCCAGCACGGCCCCCTACACTACACAAGCACCACTGCACTATCCTAAACCCTAAAACACTACCCCCAGCATGACCCCCTACACTACACAAACACCACTGCACTACCCTAAACCCTAAAACACTACCCCAACACCACTGCACTAACCTAAATCCTAAAACACTACCCCCAGCACGACCCCCTACACTACCCAAACACCACTGCACTACCCTAAAACATGACCCCTACACTACACAAACACCACTGCACTACCCTAAACCCTAAAACACTACCCCCAGCACGACCCCCTACACTACACAAGCACCACTGCACTACCCTAAACCCTAAAACACTACCCCCAGCATGACCCCCACACTACACAAACACCACTGCACTACCTTAAACCCTAAAACACTACCCCCAGCACGACCCCCTACACTACCCAAACACCACTGCACTAACCTAAATCCTAAAACACTACCCCCAGCACGACCCCCTACACTACCCAAACACCACTGCACTACCCTAAAACATGACCCCCTACACTACACAAACACCACTGCACTACCCTAAACCCTAAAACACTACCCCCAGCATGACCCCCTACACTACACAAGCACCACTGCACTACCCTAAACCCTAAAACACTACCCCCAGCACGACCCCCTACACTGCCCGAACACCACTGCACTGCCCTAGACCCTGAAACACCAGCCCCTGCACGACCCCCTACACTGCCCGAACACCACTGCACTGCCCTAAACCCTGAAACACATACCCTAGCACGACCCCCTACACTGCCCGAACACCACTGCACTGCCCTAAACCCTGAAACACCACCCCCTTCACGACCCCCTACACTGCCCGAACACCACTGCACTGCCCTAAACCCTGAAACACCACCCCCAGCATGACCCCTACACTGCCTGAACACCACTGCACTGCCCTAAACCCTGAAACACCAGCCACAGCACGACCCCCTACACTGCCCGAACACCACTGCACTGCCCTAAACCCTGAAACACCAGCCCCAGCACGACCCCGTACACTGCCCGAACACCACTGTACTGCCCTAAACCCTAAAACACTCCCCCAGCACGACTCCCTACACTACCCAAACACCACTGCACTACCCTAAACCCTAAATCTACCCCCAGCATGACCCCCTACACTACACAAACACCACTGCACTACCCTAAACCCTAAAACACTACCCCCAGCACGACCCTCTTCACTACCTAAACACAACTGCACAATTTGTTTCAGGCGTTGCAACGCAGGCCTGTGGTGCTTACTGGAAGTACCTAGTGGGCTAGTTGGGCCCCAGGGACCCTCAGGATTCAAGGTGACCTAATCCCCCAACTTAAAACGCACCACGGGGCGCGTTTGCACAGTGGTGAAGGGAGGGGCGGGGCCTCAGGTGACATGTGCGCAAACACGCCCTGTGGTGCGTTTTAAGTTGGGGAATTAATTCCTTTGAATCCTGAGGGACCCTGGGGCCAACTAGCCCACCAGGTACCTTCAGTAAGCACAACAGAGTTGCGTTGCAGAGAGGTGAAAAAGGTGCGTGGCCTCGGAACGCCTCTCTGCAACTCAGCTCTGTGGTCCTAACTGTAGGTACCTGGGGGCTAGTTGGGCCCCAGGGACCCTCAGAATTCAAGGGGACTTAATCCCGCAACTTAAAACGCGCCACGGGGTGCGTTTGCACACATGTCACCTCAGGCCCCCCTCCCTTCACCACTGTGCAAACGCGCCCTGTAGAGCGTTTTAAGAGGTAGTTTTAATCCCCTGCCCTATTATGTACTAGGGACTTGCAGAGGAGGTCATGCTAATCACAGGGGTACCCCAACGCATAGTGTTCCCTAGTGTATGTAGGTGTTTTCTCTGTATTCTAAGTGTCTTTTAGCATAGCACTTGCTCTGGTTAGTCAGAGTCAGTTACCACCAGTACCCGTCTGAAAAAGTTGTGGGCACAGGATGATTTTGCAACAAGGCCTCTTTCTGCTCCTCTGTTGGTTCTTTCTGCACATCTTTTGCTTCTTTCTGTGCTTTTTTCTTCTTTCTTCACATGTCCTACCTCTGTAGGCATAGTTAGAAACTAGCATTTAAAAACCTTTGAAATTCACTTAAAAATCATAGGTTTCAGGCACGTTATAGTTAGAAATTAGCATTTAAAAACCTTTGAAATTCACTGAAAAAACCATAGGTTTCAGACACGTTATAGTTAGAAATTAGCATTTAAAAATCTTTGAAATTCACTGAAAAAACCATAGGTTTTAGGGACAGTTATAGTTAGTTGGACATTTCACTCGTACAAAACCATAGAAATTCCCCGTTATAGTTAGTTCAGCTAACTATAACTCGCGCCCCCGCAATGCACTGCTGATGACGTCACATATTACATCACTCATGACATGGTCAGTGACATCACTGATGACATCACTGATGACATCTCAAATGACATCACTGATGACATCATCCATGTGATAATTTCATGCATCTTCTCACACCCTAATATAACTTTTGATACACCCACTCTGGAGAAGTGTGGCTCAATGGTTAGAGCGGCAGACCCTGATGCAGAGATCTGGCCTGGGACCAGGGTTCAATTCCCGCCTCGGCGGGTCTTGGGCTCAACTTCCTCGGACCTGATAATTCTCGCCTCGGTGCCTATTCTAATCATGGGTCCCACTCTGCAACTCTGGGCAATAGCTTGCTTAATCTCCACAACGGCCCCACCAGCGCTGGGATGCCTGGCTTCCCCTTGGGGGTGCCCAGGAGTGGACATTTCACAGGGAAAAGCCAGGAAGGGTTCCACAGCGGTATGCGTTCAGCGCCAGGATGCCTCAGGGTAGCAGTGCGCTTTACAAGTACAAATTCATTCATTCATTCATTACAGACTGCCATTCTCAAAACCATAGACACTCCAACACCAAAAACTACATACCCACTCACTGATTCTTAGGTCTACACACACATCCACTCACTCACTCACCCGTACAGTCACTTATACTTAGTCACTCAGTACAGGACTATCATATGCACTCATACACCTATATAAACACTCACACACCGCCACTCATCCATAGAGGTACTCACACACCTAGTCAGTCATGCAAAAAACTTAATCACACACCCATTTACTCACCTATACAGTTATACACACACCAGCTCACTTACTCATACAAATAGTAGCACAATCTTACGCTCTTATACAATCACTGATACAAGTACACACTCATCCATACAGCCACTCTCACAATCACACACTCTCACTTATAGCCATTTATATACTCCAACACACATATATACTGCCTTTCACATATGTAGTTACTCACACATGTACCACTGAGATATACATTCAATCACTAACACACCCATACACACACTCACCCACCCATACAGTCCATCACAGATGCACTCTTGAAACCATGCACCCAGTGAATCACCAACTCACACATCTATGCACAGAGTCACACACACCCCACCCACACAAACACTCAGGCACCCATACAGATACTCAGACAATCAATCAATAACCCATGTAGACACTCATGTAGCTATTCAGAAAGCCATGCAGCCGCTTACAAACCAGCAGACAGACGGATACAGACATTCACACAGTTTAGTCACTAACCCATGCATTCAGTAAGATACATTTAATCACTCACTTGTAGAGTCAGTCACTCACGTACTAAATCATCCATTCAGACACTTATACACCCACTCATTCTTCAATACGCCTTTCCCTATATATATTAAACATATTTAAACTTTACAGAAACACACAGTCACTGGATGATGTCATCAGTGATGTCATGAGTGATGTCATTTGAGATGTCATCAGTGATGTCATCAGTGATGTCACTGACTGTGAGAAGTTGGCCTGGCATATGCTGTCCACTAATTATAGTGGGCACCTTGCACCAGTCCAAACAACCCCTTATTGGAGATAGGTTAAAGACAACCTTATTGAAAGCTATCCTAGTGGTAGCTATGGAGAGCAGCCTTCAGGCTAAGTCTTGAAGGAATGTAAAGCAGCTTGTTTTACCAGTCTATAATCTCTTGAGTGATCAAATGAAAGAGCACCACACCAGGTATATATTCAAAATATATGTATTTATTGCTAAACACACCCCTCTAGTCTCTTTATGAGGCTAGAGTTCGAAGTACATAAGTTAGAAGTTATTAAATCACAGTAATAGCACAAATACACGTTTGGGCCCTAGGGGCGTACCAAACCATATACCAATAAAGTGGTATGCGAACCACGACTGAACTAGACACTAGGCCTAGAGCCTCTAGAAGTGCTTGGATCACAAGGAACCACCCAAGGTAGTGACACAGGGGACCCACGGGAGACGCGTGCAGTGTAAATACACAACCGCGATACGCCGTTGACTTCTATGGAGAAAGTCGGGATCGGGAAATTAGAGAAAAGGGACACTTAAAAGAGGACTAGGACAAAACCCTTTGAGATCTAGGACTTTGAAGAGTCTCTACCCACGGGAGCACCGGAGTACTCGTGTTACCTCACCCAGGGAAGCCGGGTGCATAGGTGCCTTTCGGGGTCGGGTTTCGTCGTCGATTCGAATGGCGATCTGCTGCAAAGTGCTGCTGGCGGCCAAGAGAAAAGTGTCCGGGTGGATCCAAGAGTGGATCGGAGTTCTGAAGAACCTGAAAGCAGAGGGGACAGAGTCTGGGTCACTAGCAAGTGACCAGGAAGGCGATGGACAGATGCCCACCGATGTCGAGTGCTTCAGGTGCGTTGACAGTCGTCTTGACTCTTCAGCCACGAGGTCCAGGAGGCGTTGTCGGCAACCAGGAGCAGGATTCGGGCTGGTACACGATGTCTGTCGAGTGCTGAGGTGTCGGCAACCGGATTGGACCCAACAAGCCTTGGCAACGGCAAGTCTCGGTGAAGATGTAGATCGTCGATGGTGCAGACCAGCAAGATCTGTGGAACTCACCCAGCAAGGGTAAGTGAGGGCAGGCCTGGACCAACCAGGATGCCAAGTTAGAAAAGGATTGGCCTTCGTTAAGGGCTACTAGCCAACGGGCTAGCGACCGTGAAGGAGCCTCGTGACGCCGCACGTGGATCTGGCTTACAGGACACTCGTGGAGTGGGGGCCAGTGATCTTCGGTGCAGGTGGTGCTGGAGGCTAGGGCTACTCAGAGCCCAAAGCACGACTTCTTGGGAGACCCAGAAGAGGATGCACTTGCAAATGTGCTCGGTGTCCAGGGGTCACGGTCTCAAGTCACCCACAATAGCCACGGGCCTCAGCTTTGCTGGGGACTCAGGGTAGCCTTGGGGAAGTCTGAGAATCCACCTCTGTGATGCGATGACTTCGGCGTCCGACGGGAGCTTCAGAAATGCGAACCGGACAGATGCTTCTTTGGTGCCTGCCAAGCAGGGGAGTCACTCCTTGACCCCAAGGGAGATTCTTCTGTCCTCTAATCGTGAGTAGAGCGTCGAAGGTCCAGGATTCAGTTACAGAGTTTCGTCCAGGGATAATCTAAAGTCCTAAGGACTGGGTTCCTACCTTTATACTAAAGATAGGGTTGGACTACTCTGTGGCCCCACCTATGGGTGGGTCAGGGCAGAGGGGTGGCTACACCCCTTTCCCTTTGTCCAGTTCGCGCCAAAGCAGGGGCTGCAAGCCCCTGATCCGGTTTGAACTGGGGTATGCACTAGGGACACCAAATGTGCCCCCAGTGCAGGACTTCAAAGCACCCGAAAGTGCTCCCGCCCAGCCCCAATACACATTATCCTGTCTGGGGAGGTGGTCACACCTCCCTGGGACAGGAAACCTATTGTCCAGGCCTCCCCTGCCGGAGTTTCGTCCAGCAGCAGGAGGCCAGACTCGTGTCTGTGGCAGCAGCATCCATTTTGTGATGCCAGGGCTCTGGAAAGAAGTTACCGGACTAGTCAGAGTTAACATGTCTTTCCCTCTAGAAGGGTGGAATGCTACCCCCGCCGCCAGGATTGGCGGGGGGTAGTATTCCAAGATGTTTGACACCAAACACGACATGTTTAGGTGCAGCCATTCCAAAGTTAGCATTTTACCGCGAGGATATAATGCGCTTAAGAGTATATGGTCAGGCTGCACTACAAACAGCATCAGAGATGGTCTCCGAACGCTGCAGAGGGGCCCTGCTCATGCAGGGGCACCCTCTCACATAGGAACCATGCACTCTGCCTTTAGGATTGATAAGGCCTGCCTTAGGAGTGACTTATAGGTTTATATGTGTGTATGTAGTTAGTGATATAGGTAACCTATATCACAGTAAGGGGTGCATGCACCACCTTACCCAGGCTGCAGTAGCAGACCTGTGGTGTCAGTTTGGATGGCCTTCCAGGGGTGGCATAATACATGCTGCAGCCCCTGGCAGGCCTCTGAGGTACCTATGCCCTTGGTACATAGTATACCATATACTAGGGACTTATAAGGGCACTCCAGATTCCAATCAGTGATGTGCCTAAGGCACATGGAAACCATTTTAGAGAGGAAGCAGCTAGGTTGGGGTTCTGATTAGCAGGGCCCCAGCCAGACTAATGTCGAAAAACAGTGAAGCATCAGCAAAAAGTGGGGGTACCCATGTGAAGCAGATCCTACTCTCCTACACTGACCATGTCATGAGTGATGTAATATGTGACGTCATCAGCAGTGCATTGCGGGGGCGCAAGTTATAGTTAGCTGAACTAACTATAACGGGGGAATTTCTATGGTTTTGTACGAGTGAAATGTCCAACTAACTATAACTGTCCCTAAAACCTATGGTTTTTTCAGTGAATATATATATATATCGCACCAACCCTTCTAACCAAAGAAAGGAGAGGCCACACGGGGAAATGTCCTCTGGAAGCACTTTACTAGATCTTGTGGGCATAATGCATTTCAGCTTCATCAAGCCTTCCTCAGATGCCGCTACTGTCCGGATGTTAACACCTCCACGTTTAAAATAGTCCCCTCGTACTCTCATTGGTGCAAGGTATGTTCACCACTGGTCACATGTTCGCTGATTGTAAGTAGCCACTGCTGCCTCCAACTCCCAGAATTCACCTTGGGAGGATGTCTTGCGAATTATCCCTGCTGGAAAACAAGTCCCAATGGACTGATGCTGTTTGGGACTAGACGTGGTGTGTCTGATAAAGCGTTCCGGTCAGGTAAGAGTCCTCAGCGCTTCCTCGAGTCCCCGCTTACGTTCCAGCCCCTAGAGCAGGAATCGCTAGGACTGTGAGCTGGGGATAAATAAACCCAACTTCCTCGGACAATGCCGATCTGCACCTGGCAGCAGCCTTCACTTCGCCTGCTTGTTGGGGCGGGCTGGAGCTCTTCCAATACCTTGGAGACAAAAAAAAGGGACTGCAGGAGCAGTTTCCAGTATGGCTCCAGCCTGCTTGTCGGAACGGGGCCTCTTGACACGCCTCTGGATAGCGTGAAAAATATCGCACCAACCCTTCTAACCAAAGAAAGGAGAGGTCACACGGGGAAATGTCCTCTGGAAGCACTTTAATAGGATCTTGTGGGCATAATGCATTTCGGCTTCATCAAGCCTTCCTCAGATGCCGCTAATGTCCGGATGTTAACACCTCCACGTTTAAAATAGTCCCCTCGCACTCTCATTGGTGCAAGCTCTGTTCACCACTGGTCACATGTTTGCTGATTGTAAGTAGCCACTGCTGCCTCCAACTCCCAGAATTCACCTTGGGAGGATGTCTTGCGAATTATCCCTGCTGGAAAACAAGTCCCAATGGACGGATGCTGTTTGGGACTAGACGTGGTGTGTCTGATAAAGCGTTCCGGTCAGGTAAGAGTCCTCAGCGCTTCCTCGAGTCCCCGCTTACGTTCCAGCCCCTAGAGCAGGAATCGCTAGGACTGTGAGCTGGGGATAAATAAACCCAACTTCCTCGGACAATGCCGATCTGCACCTGGCAGCAGCCTTTACTTCGCCTGCTTGTTGGGGAGGGCTGGAGCTCTTCCAATACCTTGGAGACAAAAAAAAGGGACTGCAGGAGCAGTTTCTAGTATGGCTCCAGCCTGCTTGTCAGAACGGGGCCTCTTGACACGCCTCTGGATAGCGTGAAAAATATCGCACCAACCCTTCTAACCAAAGAAAGGAGAGGCCACACGGGGAAATGTCCTCTGGAAGCACTTTAATAGGATGTTGTGGGCATAATGCATTTCGGCTTCATCAAGCCTTCCTCAGATGCCGCTAATGTCCGGATGTTAACACCTCCACGTTTAAAATAGTCCCCTCGCACTCTCATTGGTGCAAGCTCTGTTCACCACTGGTCACATGTTCGCTGATTGTAAGTAGCCACTGCTGCCTCCAACTCCCAGAATTCACCTTGGGAGGATGTCTTGCGAATTATCCCTGCTGGAAAACAAGTCCCAATGGACTGATGCTGTTTGGGACTAGACGTGGTGTGTCTGATAAAGCGTTCCGGTCAGGTAAGAGTCCTCAGCGCTTCCTCGAGTCCCCGCTTACGTTCCAGCCCCTAGAGCAGGAATCGCTAGGACTGTGAGCTGAGGATAAAATATATATATATATATCAGGATCCCACAGTAAAACCACGCCGGGTCAAACAACGGGCACAGATGCCGAAAGTGTTGCGAAAAGATGTATATTTATTTCAGAAGCATGTCAAGATGACGTGTTTCGACCGCAAGCCTGCGGTCTTGCTCACATAACGCGCTGCAGTGAATGACAGGGTTTCTATATACATATAGAGGCCCAGTTAGTGACTCTTCCATTTTTACCATACATTAAACAGTAGTGACGTGGCTCACATAGTTGCTGCAAAATAAGCGAGTCATTCCCGAGGGATGACAGCGTGAAAGGCCGCAAAGCAGTGAGATAACAGACATGAATGAAAGACTGAAAGGTTTAAAGGTTTAAAACTGCCCCAACATTCAAAATGGTATGAGCACAATGGGGCATATTTACAAGCCCCTTACGCCACTTTTGCGTCATTTTTAACATGGGAAAAGTGACGCAAAAGTGGCGCAAGGGGCTTGTAAATCTGCCCCAATATATTTACACACACAAATGGCGCAAAATATGAAATAGTTCAATATAAAGTGTAAATGCGCCCGTATGTAAACCTGCATCGAGAATGTATTTCACAGACCCAGATGGTTAAGAGATATATCATCTATATTGTGAGTGAATATGTCATATCTCGTCGGAGCATAGTAATAAAAGATCACTTGGGGATAGCTAGATCTCGACGAGTCAAATGATAGACAGACTCGAAAAGAAAGGTGATGTCATGTGAAGACAAGTGTCAACACGGAAAACAGAGTGGAAAGTTAAATTACAAAGCTCTGGTATCTCGGGTCAAGATTGCTGGGTCCACAAAGAAAGTAGGTGCCGGGAGTTGGGAGAATAAAGGGGCTCAGGTTGAGGACATTGTCAATCACTACGGGTACATTGTCTGCTGCAATGCACAAGACTCGGTTGGCTAAATGCGAGTAGGCAAAAGGTGGCCACGTGGGGAGGTAGTGGTAAGCTATCAGTGCGAGGGTCACTACCCGGTCAGGGATCTGTCAGATTAAACAGTAAAGGGGTGCGGGAAGATAAGTGGAGTGCTGGAGTGTCGTGTATGTGCAGAGTGGTGGTGCTCTGTAGTTAGGGATAGAAATCTAACTATCAATTCATATATGCGTGTTTGAGTGAAAGTTGCGTGTAAAAGTGAAATTAAAAACAATCGCCGGTACATTTGAATCCTCAAAGTACGATAATGGCGTATGGCCATAATACTGAGGGCCAAAACGATACAGTTGAGCTCAAAATGAAAAGTACGAATACAGTATATACAATATATACAGTTGGTGCGGATGCATGAACATACAATCTGGCAATGAACTGGCTGGACCTATAGGAAGTTTTAAAGGTCTTCGTTCATGTTGAGCACTGCAGGCGTCTTGGTGTTGAGCTCAAGAATGTATCTAGACTCTAGTTGGCGCAGTAATTTCTCTCTGTTACCGCCCCTTCTGAGTGGTGGCACGCAGTCTATGACAAAGTATTTGAGGTGTTCCAGGTTGTTACTGTGGATCTCCTTAAAGTGTCGTGCCACAGGGTATGTGGCATCATTGTTAACTATGGCCCTGAGGTGTTGCAGAATGCGGAGATGCACCTGCAGTTTGGTGCTACCCACGTATCTGAGGCCACAATTACACTCGAGCACGTAGACTGCGTACTCAGTCCTGCAGGTGAGTCTTTATTTGATTTTGAAGGGTTCAGCACGAAACGGAGCCGTGACCTGACGCATGTTGATTCCAAATTTACAGGCTCTGCAGCTGGTGCATTTAAAAAACCCTTTAATGCCTGATAGCCAGTTGGATTTGGAGGAAACTTCAGGACTGCTCCTGACTAAAGCTTCCCGCATGGAGAATGCCCTCCTTTAGGTGATGTCTGGGCGCTGGGATACCATGGGTCCTAGGGTGAGGTCAGATTTGATGATCCCCCAGTGTTTGTTAATTATGGACCTAATGGCACGCTCCTCCGTATTATGTGTAATGATTAGGCGGGTATTTACAGTGCCAGGGCCTGGTGGATCTGGGATCGTGTTGGTGTCATCGGGAGTGGTGGATGATTTGTCTTGTAAAAGAGCATCTCTTGTGGTGGAGTTAGCTTTGTTGGTGGCAGTGATGATATCCTTGTCAGAATACCCTCGTGCTTTGAACCTTGCGTGTGCATCTCTTTGACATATAGCCAAGTCAGTAGTGGAGCTGCAGATTCTGCGCAGGCGCAACATTTCCCCATAGGGAATGCTAGCAATGAGGTGTCTGGGGTGAAAGCTGGACGCGTGAAGGGTGGAGTTGCCGGCAGTGGCTTTTCTGTGGAGCGTAGAGTTCAGTGTGTTGTTAGTGACGTATAGCTTAACATCTAAAAAATCTGCCGAACATTTACTTATGTTAGCGTTGAACTCCAAATTAAAATCATTCATGTTAATCTCCACTAGAAAGTCTTGGGCACTTTTGATGCTGCCCTGCCAGATCACAAAGACATCATCAATGTAGCGGAGCCAGCATTTAATGTTGTTATTCCACGCAACTGAGTGTCCTGCCATGAGAACCCACTCCTCCCACCGGCCCACATGGAGATATGCATAGCTTGGGGAAAAGCAGGCTCCCATGGCAACACCCCTGAGCTGTTGGTACACTTTGTTATCAAACATGAAGAAATTGTGCTTAAGGCACCAATCAATGAGGAACATGATTAGTTCATTATGCTTGAAGCATGTGATGGGTCTTTTGTTAAGAAAATGCTGGCAAGCGGCCAAACCATCAGGGTGTCTAATGCTGGTATAGAGGGAAGTAATATCGAGAGACATCAGTACATAATCGTCAGACCACGGAATGTCTTTGATTTTCAGAAGAAAGTCACTAGTGTCTCTGAGATATGTGGGTAAGTTGATAACAAGATCTTAAAGGAAAAAATCCACATATTTGGAGATATTTTCACAGGCACTCTTGCGGGCTGAGATAATGGGGCGCCCTGGTATCGGAGAGGTGTTCTTGTGTACCTTAGGGAGAAAATAGAGTACTGAAAGCACCGGGTGTTCGTTGTAAAGGAAGTTGAATTCATCCTTGGTGATGATGCCTTGTGTTTTGTAGTTGTTGAGGCATTTCTTGAGTTCTTTCCCACTGGCCACAACTTCTTTAGAGGTAGAAATCTTGTAACACATGGTGTCATTGAGATGCCTGTGAGCTTCCTCCATGTACATATTCTTAGGCCATAGGACGATGTTGCCCCCTTTGTCTGAAGTGTTGATGATAATGTCAGTTTTGCTTTGGAGTTTTTTCATCAGATCTGTGTATTGTTTATGCCGAAATTTGGATCTGTGTTTGGAACGTATTGTTCGGTGGTGCAGATTCTTCAGCTCTTCTATCACGACATCATTGTAAATGTCTATGGCATCTCTAGGCATAGTGGGGGTGAAGGTGGAGGGTGGTTTGAAAGGAGTTAGAATGTTCGTCGGGATATCAATACCCGCATTATGAATCAGCTGTTGTGTGGAGGTGTACGCCTCCGATGCCTCAAGTTCAGCAAGTGTGCGTATGGTAGGTATGTCAGATACCGTGAGGTTTCTTGGATTAGGCTCTTTCATGTGCGTTGAGGCTATGATGGGAATATTGGCATGTTTCTGTTTGAAAAATTTGATGAGTTTCAACTTGCGGATGAAGTTAAAGATGTCAATCCTAGTGGTGCAGTAGTTGAAACTGCTTTCGGGGCAATAAGTCAGGCCTAGGGAGAGGAGTTGGGTTTCAGCGGTTGTGAGAATACATTCGGTGAGGTTGCTGACAGTTTTCGCATTTGCTTTTATCTGCGTCTCCAGTTGCCTCTTTTTCTGGTGTTTCCTCTTGAGTTTGTATTGTTTCCTTCTCTCCCATCTCCTGGTGTTGCGCCTGTGCTTGTTGTCTTCGGCTGTCGTGGACGCAGAGTCTGTCGCAGGGCCGGACTGTCTGTTGCGGGCACCGGGCGTTTCCCCGGTAGGCCGCCAGGGAGGGGGCCAGTTTTAGGTCCTGGGGGGCCGTTTTTGTTACCGGCGGCCGGCAATATCGGCCCCCTGTAACAAAAACGGCAGAAATCGGCCGTATCAAACAGCTCGACCGCACCCCCCTTCTCACCCCCAGGGGGGCCGGCCGAGCTGTTTGCCAGGGCCGGTTTCATTTCCCAGTCCGGCCCTGGTCTGTCGCCTGTCCAGGACTAAAAAATCCAACTCCTCGGCTAAACTGAGATTGCTCATTTGCGGGTCTCCTCTGTTGCTGGAGCCTCTGTCCTGTTCAGAATCAGTGCCACTGTAGAGTGCTGAGCTTAGGTCGGATGTAGACGCTGAATCTGCTCCTTCTTGTGTTGCAGCCATATGCGCAGCGGATGCTGCTGGTCTTATAGATTGGCTGAGCTTTTGTTTCTTTATAGAGTCAAATTTCCTTGCGAATGTGAAAATCTGCCCACATTCATAGTCTGCTTTATCGCGTGCAAATTTGAACGCCTTGCGTGTCTTGATGGTTTCCTCATGTTTTTTTAGCCTTGCCATGATTTTGCACGGCCCTTAGTGATTAGGTCTTTCTGTTCCATATTATCTAATTCCAAGTTGATTATGTCAATTTCTTTCTGTGCGTCTGCACGGTCGATTTCTGAATACTTGATCAGGATGACAATTAGGCGCATTGAAGCATCGAGGTTGCTTTCTGCCCACTCCTTGAGCATTTGTGGGTTGGGTTTGTCAAAGCTAGGTGCTATCATTATCCTGAGTCCACATGGGACACGGCCCACATCGCGGTATTTTTGGAGCGACTTGCACTCCCACCATTTGGTAAGTTCAGTCCGCATTAATTTTTCAAGTGATTTCAATTTTACTTTGAGGTTATCATTGTTGGGAGCCCCTGTTGAGATAAGGGCTCGCGGTTGATTGGGAACATTAGGTAAATTTTCAAAGAACGCTTCAGCCGCTGCTTCCCTTTCTCACAGCGCTTCGCTTGACATGCTGAATGAATATGCAAAGTACGTCGGACTGTTGATCGCTGGAAAGCTGCTTGCTGGGTGATCAGAACAGTCCGGCACACAACCTCTTCTAACCTGCCAATTCCCGTGTACAGTATATATATATATAGATACGGTGTGTGTGGGGGGTATACATACCCACCACAGACATACACATTTCTTTTACAAGTTTCTATTACGGCGTACACACAGGACCATATTCAATAAATAGTACATTGTAGGTGAGTTATTTGAAGTTCACAAATCTCATCTTACCAACATAACTATGCATTCTGCAATGAAATCTTGGTTCTCCTTGAAGGAGAAATCTATAGGGATTTTTCAACTCCCTGCAGCTTATCTACAACTCACAGTTTTTTTAATACAGCGCACTGATGAGCAGAGTATTTAATGATCCCCATTTCTTTTTAGAAATGGACATCCGCAAAAAGTTTTCAAAATGAAAATTGGATGATTCCGAATCTGATAAGGAAGCAAGAAAAGAATCTAGAGATGGTGAGCAGGAGGCAGAAGAACCACGCACTAGCAGTTCTGCAGGTCCAGTTTCAGCTCCAACAGAATGTAACCATGTTGATGCTCCAGTAAATGATATTGCATTGTATTTGAATTCATGAAAAAAACTAACAGATGATTTTAAATACAATCTACTAATAAATACATATACCGTACCAGAAAAGTTTGGCTTCAAGAAGGATTCAGGTGGACCATGCTGTTTCTGGCATGTGTGGATTAATCAATATTCACTATGGCTTAGCTACTCTCCACAACTTAAAGGTGCAATTTGCAAGTATTGCACAGTTTTTTCACAGCCAGTTCATCGGGGGGCCACAAGAAGCATTCATAACTATGCCTTTCACTAAATATAAAGACTTCCATTAAAGTGCACACATCCATGTTTCATCATCTTGGCATAAAAACGAACAAGCGGAAGCAACTCAGTTTGTGGTGATCAGAAAGAAACTGGCCACAAGTATTGTTTGCCAAATAGACTGCACTATGAAAAGGCAAGTTGAAGAAAATTGAAAAAAGTTATTTCCAATTTTGTCCACTATCTTATTTTGTGGCACGGATGGCATTCCTTTATGTGGGAAAAAAGTGTAACCGGAAACGTGCAAAGTCTGTACCAATTTCGCATTGAAGCAGGAGATATGATACTAAAGGACCATCTGGAAAATGCACCAGTTAATGCACATTATACATCAGTTCGAGTTGAAAATGAATTGCTAACATTAAGTGAAGAAACATTAAGAGAAGATCTAGTATCCTTAGTCAATATGTCAAATGGATTTTCATCATTGTTGATGAAAGTGCTGACATATCTGGAAAAGAAGAGATGTCACTTGGAGTTCATTTTGTAGACACAAGTAGCAGAGTAGCTGTCATCACAGAAGAATTTCTTTGATTTGCAACCTTAAAAGAAATAGATGTTATCTCAATTGCAAATATGATTATGGACACAAGTACTACATTTTGATTAAACTTGGAAAAACTCCATGGCATGATGGATACTCTACAATGGCAGGAAAGGAAGGTGGTGTTCAAGCCATAATTCAGAGAAAATACCCTAAAGCTGTTTTTGCTCATTGTGCTGAACATAAGCTTAATTTGTTTGTGTATGACCTGAATGCTGTTCCTGATATACAGAATTCTATGAGGACAGTGAAAGCCATCATCAAGCTTTTCCATGAAGATCTCTTATGTCCAATGTGCCATTACTGAGTGAAACACGATAGTCAGCAAAATAAAAGAGCATTCAAATTTTTGGCTGAAACGTTGAAGAGATTTTTAAGCAATCAAGCTTACTGGCCGCCACTACAGCATCAGGGAATCACGTCAGGATGCATATCAATTGCAATGTTCCTCAAGCACAGTGAGCTTTCCCTTTTTTTACCATAATTTCAAATTACTCATCAAGATTGGAATCTGTAAGCCAGGCTCTCCAAGCAGTTCAGCTTGATTCCTCAAGGTGCAAGACCTCCTGACTGTGTTCCGTGATCACAGACAAAAAGCAGAAGGGCAATTTAAGGAAATATTTTCAAATGTTCAAACAATGGCAGAAAAATTGAACATCAAACTTTTTGTTCCCAGAGAGTGTGAACAGCAAGTATTTTGTTCAAATTTTGGTTCCTCTTCTGTGGAAGAATACTATTGCCAGTCTATCTATGTGCCATACATGGACTCCATCATTGCATCATTTGGAAGCCGGTTTGGAAATGAAAACAAGAAAAATTTCAGTCTGTTCTCACTTTACCCAAAACACATGGCAAAAATGACACTTAGCAATACAAATACCAGATTGCAAACATCAGAAACATTTTTCACATTGAAAATCTGGAAGCCGAAGCAGTCACATGGTTTGAGATCTGGTCAATTAAGGATGAGCAGTTTGACAATGGATTTTTGGATTTGCTAAACCACACATATTTATTTCCATCAGTTCAGCAAGCAATTGTCATTGCTCTCACCTTACCATTGACCATTTGCACCGTGGAAAGGTCTTTCAGCATAATGAGAAGGGTGAAAAGCTGGTTGAGGTCGGCAATGACAGATGATCACTTATTGGATTTGTGCAGGCTGAGCATACATCAAGCAAAAATTGATGAAACAACTGATTGAAAAAGTAATTATAAATGTGCATAAGACCATAGATGTTTATAGTTCCTTTTTGCAAGATTTCAAGATCACTAACCAGTGAAGAAAAACTGTATAAAACTACTCATTGAAAAATGTGATTGTTAAATTTGAGCAAGAGTGTAGAAGTTTGCAGTTCCTAACCTGCAACAGTTATCCAGTTAAAGTTTATGTTTTATTTTCAATTTGGATGAGAACAGCTATTATTTATATACATCAATTTAAGTTAATATATTTAATGTTATTTATTTTGATATATTAAATGTAATACATTTTTGAAAAAAGTACATTTGTCTCATATTTTAATTGTCATTTGTTTGTGCATGTTAACACCAAATGCAGATTCTACATGTTTTTTTTTTTTTTTAAATAATTCAGTTATGGTGCCTTGATCATGTGTGTATGAATAATGTCGTTCATTCAATAGTGTTAACATGAAAACAGATTGGAAATTGCTAATCAGACAATGGCAGCTTGATCCATCTATTAAGCTTTTGCATCAGGTTTCTCAACCCTTTGCATGCCTGCGCTTTCTGTGATAATGATTATGCCCCTGCTCTTTGGCATTGTCAAAAAGGGTCGGAGGATGGATGACGTTAAAATTATGCCCCCCCCCCTTCAAAAAATTTCTACGGGCACCCATGGTGCAGGAGGGGTTAAAAGTGCTATGATTGGCAAGTCGAGCATGGAAAGCCATGATACACCTGTAATGATAATTAAGGCCAAGAGTAGGCCTAGGAAGAAGTGGCATAAACAAAAGTCCACAGTGAGGGGAACTGAAGAAAACCCTGAAATATATACCCTCATTGAGGTCTTTTTTAAAATAATGACAGATGCGCAATTGGTCATGAACACTGTGATGGTAGTTAGCAAGGAAGGGGAAGAGAATAGCGAAACAAGGCTCATGGTTGCTGTTAGAAAATCAAAAACAGGTAGGATGGGCAGCCCACGTTAATAATACTACCTCTTGCAGTGGACACGTTTGCATCAGCTACTCAAAACAGAATTAAAAAAGAGACAGAGGGTGCCTTGGGTAGAGGGGGGTGAGGAACCATATAGAATTGTAAATGTAAGAATGAGCTATAGACATGACATGCTAGCCAAAGTAGAGCAGATTGCAGAGACACCAATAGAGTATGCCGATGTGGGTGGGCCATTCGAGGGCTCTAGGGTGAACTCTGTACACATGCAGATGAAGGGCGTATGCAAGGGCCTGAGAGACTGGATGAAGATATCGCATCTATGATCAGAGCTCTAAGAGCTCTATTACTGGAAATTAGGATTACGTTTGAAACTTCAGACAAGAATCAGGAAGAAATTAAAGAGTCTTGTTTGTCACTTGAAAAAACATGTAATAATTCATGTAGAAAATTTGGGTTGCTGGTTGAGGGGGGTGAAACCCTAATCAAGAAGTAACCACAATTAATTTCAGGATTAAGTCTCAAACAACCCCAAATGAATCTCTGCTTAACCCTCTGGTAGCTTGGCACAAAAGCAGGCAGTTTTAACTTAGAGACAAGGTGTAAGGTATTCATGCAGCACTTCAAACAGTAATAAAGTGAAAAAACAACACAAGAAAAATCTCACACAAATTTAAAATGTAATAAATTAATTTGAGACCAAAATGACAGAAATCCAATCAGTAGAACCGGAGATATGCAATTTCAAAGATTTCAGGTAAGTATAGCATCCAAAAGCACAAAGCGCCACCTGTGGGTATCTGGTCGCGTCAATCCAGGACAAAGACACAAATTCCAGCCAACCATGATGGAGCATGGGCCAGCTACAGGGACCCAAGTTAGGCCTGCTGAACAAAGTACCTTAAATCCTGGTTGGCGCAGGATCTCGTGACAAGTATGCGTCGCACAGCTGCGTTTCTGAGGAAGCTACAGGGCTGTGATGCGGAGCTCCGTGCTATTGTCGAGGATGCTGTTAATGAGGGCTTGCGATGTAATGACCAGTGTCGAGGATGCTTCACGCAGCAGCGGTTCTGAGGAAGCAATGGGGCTGCAATGTAAAGTCCTGAGTCATCGTCAAGTATGCCATCAACAGCGGACTTGGGATGCAAAGGCTTGCATCAAGGCTGTGTCGTGCAGCTGGGCATCAGGGGAGGCTGTGGGCTGTGATGCATGGTCATGCATCAGGGATGCATCACTCAGCGTTTGTTTCCGATACGGCGGTGAGGAGATGCATCGTGATGGGTCGGTTCGTCTCACAGGACCACAGCTATTAGGCCAAGTTAAGTTAGGGCTGGCAGAGTACATTCAGGTCCACTTCCAAGGATCTGGGACTGGGGTGGCACAACTTCAGGGGTTGGACCCACATCAGAGGGAGTCCAGGTGCTGGGTTCAAGCTGGTTGGAGCCTTTTCTGTTTCTGAAGGCTCTGATCAGAACGCCAGCCAACTAGCCCTTGGAGTTACTCTAGTGGTCCTTGTGAGAAGTTGGCCTGGCATATGCTGTCCACTAATTATAGTGGGCACCTTGCACCAGTCCAAACAACCCCTTATTGGAGATAGGTTAAAGACAACCTTTATTGAAAGCTATCCTAGTGGTAGCTATGGAGAGCAGCCTTCAGGCTAAGTCTTGAAGGAATGTAAAGCAGCTTGTTTTACCAGTCTATAATCTCTTGAGTGACCAAATGAAAGAGGACCACACCAGGTATATATTCAAAATATATGTATTTATTACTAAACACACCCCTCTAGTCTCTTTATGAGGCTAGAGTTCGAAGTACATAAATTATAAGTTAGTTATCTACAGTAATAGCACAAATACACGTTTGAGCCCCAGGGGCGTACCAAACCATATACCAATAAAGTGGTATAAGAACCACGACTGAGCTAGACACAAGGCCTAGAGCCTGTAGAAGTGCTTGGACCACAAGGAACCACCCAAGGCAGTGACACAGGGGACCCACGGGGGACGCGTGCAGTGTATGAACACAGCCGCGAACCACCGTTAACTTCTATGGGGAAAGTCGCGATTAGAATTTAAAAGAAAAGGGACACTTAGAGGAGGACTTGGAGCAAACCCTTTGAGAACTAGGCTGTTCTAGTGTCAATACCCATGGGAGCACCGGAGTACTCGAGTTACCTCACCCAGGGGAGCCGGGTGCATAGGTGTCTTTCGGGGTCGGGTTTCGTCGTCGCTTTCAATGGCGATCTGCTGCAAAGTGCTGCTGGCGACCAAGTCGAAAGTGTTCGGGTGGATCCAAAGGTGGATCAAAGATCTGAAGAACCTGAAAGCAGAGGGGACAGAGTCTGGGTCACTAGCCAGTGACCAGGAAGGCGATGAGCAGATGCCCACCGATGTCGAGTGCTTCAGGTAGGTTGACGGTCGTCTTGACTCTTCAGCCACGAGGTCCAGGAGGCGTCGACGACAACCAGGAGCTGGATTCGAGCTGTCCCACGACGTCTGTCGATTGCAGGGGTGTCGGCGACCGGATTGGACCCAACAAGCCTTGGCAACGGCAAGTCTCGTGGAAATAGACGAAGGACGATGTTGCAGACCAGAAAGGTCTGGGGGACTCACCCAGAAAGGATAAGTCAGGGCACACCTGGAGCAACCAGGGAGCCCAAGCAGAAAAAGATTGGCCTTCGGGAGGGCCTACTAGCCAACGGACTAGCGACTGCGAAGGAGCCTCGAGACGGTGCATGTGGAGCTGGCTCACAGGACACTCGTGGAGTGGAGGCCAGTGATCTTCGGTGCAGTTGGTGCTGGAGGCTGGGGCTACTCGGAGCCCAAAGCACGACTTCGTGGGAGACCCAGAAGAGGATGCACTTGCAAATGCGTTCGGTGTCCAGGGGTCACGGTTCCACATTACCCACGACAGCTACGGGCCTCAGCTTTGCTGGGGACTCAGGGCAGCCTCGGGGAAGTCTGGAAATCCACCTCTGGTGATGCAAAGACTTCGGCGTCCGACGGGAGCTTCAGCGATGCAGACCGGACAATTGCTTCTTTGGTGCCTGCCAAGCAGGGGAGTCACTCCTTGACCCCAAGGGAGATTCTTCAGTCCTCTAATCTTGAAGTAGAGCGTCGAAGGTCCAGGATTCTGTGTCAGAGTTTCGTCCAGGTAAATCTAAAGTCCTAAGGACTGGGGTCCCCTACTTATACTAAGGTAGGGGGTTGGACATACTCTGTGGCCCCACCTATGGGAGGGTCAGGGCAGAGGGGTGGTTACACCCCTTTCCCTTTGTCCAGTTTCGTGCCAGAGCAGGGGCTGGAAGCCCCTGAGCCGGTTTGAACTGGGGTATGCACAGGGACACCAAGTGTGCCCCCAGTGCAGGACTTCAAAGCACCAGAGAGTGCTCCCGCCCAGCCCCAATACACACTATCCTGTCTGGGGAGGTGGTTACACCTCCCTGGGACAGGAAACCTATTGTCCAGGCCTCCCCTGCCGGAGTTTCGGTCAGCAGCAGGAGGCCAGACTCGTGTCTGTGGCAGCGGCATCCATTTTGTGATGCCAGGGCTCTGGAAAGTCAGTACCGGGTATACCGGTGTGTACATGTCTTTCCCTCTAGAAGGGTGGAATGCTACCCCCGCCGCCAGAACTGGCGGGGGGTAGTATTCCAAGATGTTTGACACCAAACACGACATGTTTCCGTGCAGCCATCCCAAAGTTAGCATTTAACGCGAGGTTATAATGCGCTTAAGAGTATATGGTCGGGCTGCACTACAAACAGCATCAGAGAAGGGTCTCCGAACGCTGCAGAGGGGCCCAGCTCATGCAGGGGCACCCTCTCACATAGGAACCACGCACTCTGCCTTCAGGATTGATAAGGCCTGCCATAGGAGTGACTTATAGGTTTATATGTGTGTATGTATGTAGTGATATAGGTAGCCTATATCACAGTAAGGGGTGCATGCACCACCTTACCCAGGCTGCAGTAGCAGACCTGTGGTGTCCTTTTGGATGGCCTTCCAGGGGTGGCACAATACATGCTGCAGCCCCTGGTAGGCCTCTGAGGTACCTATGCCCTGGGTACATAGTATACCATATACTAGGGACTTATAAGGGCACTCCAGATTCCAATCAGAGATGTGCCTAAGGCACATGGAAACCATTTTATAGAGGAAGCAGATAGACTGGGGCCCTGAATAGCAGGATCCCAGTCCAACTAAGTCATAAACCAGCAAAACACCAGGAAAAAAGTGGGGGCAACCATATAGTCAGATTCCACCTTCCTACATAACCCCCCCAAACGAAAGGAGATAAGGCTAACCTTGGCCAGTTGAGCCTTTATTGACTAAGTGGCCATATAAGGAAGCACCTGCACTAGCATGGTTGCCCCCTATCTTATGGTCCACTAAGCAATCCCTCACCCTAAGGGTATGAGAGGGTCTCCACCATGGGGAATTACTACCTGTGGTGTGCTTTGGTAAAGTACAAGGCTGGTGAGGTGTCTGAGAAGGGAAGTGAGGCCCTAGGAAGGTTGGTCTCAGCTTCCTCAGATCACTGGTCACCATGTATGCCTGTCTTTCCATGACTGAGTTGCACTGTGCTCTAAGGGTCAACCTTTGGCTGCCTACAGCTGGGGGTTGGGTCCCTTTGGATGGACCACTGGAGGGACATGGCAGGTTTGGAACCTTTTGGTCCCAGGTTTGCCCTTGCCTAACAGAGTCCTTCTGGGGGAGGTCCCTACACAAAGGTATGGGGGATCCCTCAGTGTGTTGAGGAATTTTCACCTGGCTAGGGCTACTAGCCTGGGTGCCCCTAATCTGCTGATGGGGGGTTCCTCTGGACAGGGGGCCCTGGGGGTCCACTGACCTCCCTGACCTCTGCAGCCCTGGGCTGACTGAGGCAGGGTAGAGAGGGGCAGGTTACCTGCTCCAGACTGGGTACCACCTTGGAAGGGTCCTCTGCCATCAGGGGTGGGGCCAGGCCAGGCCTGACTACCTCTGGGGCAGTTCCTTCACTAGGGGTAGGGTCAGTTCCCTGAGGAGGCTGACCCTTACCTACTGTCTGGAGGGAAGAAGACTTTTCTTCAACCCTTGTGCTCTCTTTTGGGGAGAGTGGGCCATTCTTCCAGGCTCCATCTCTCCAAAGTTTCCCTGGGCTTGGGCTGTGGCCATCACAGCCCCACTAACCTTTACAGGGACGCCCAGCATTCTCAGATGGGTTTGGTGTTCAACTTCAGCCCAGGCTGAAATTTCCAGATCATTGCCCATCAGGCAATCTACAGGCAAGGTTGGGGACACTGCCACTCTTTTTGGGCCTGTGACCCCTTCCCAGCTGAGATTGACTATGGCCATGGGGTGATCTGTTCTGACACCATCAATGTTGGTTACCTGGTATTTAAACTCAGGTAAAAGCTGGTGAGGGGGGACTAGTTTCCCTGCCACCATGGTGACACTAGCCCCTGTGTCCCTAAATGCCACAGCTTTCTGACCATTAATTATTGGCTCCAGTCTGTACCTGCCCAATGCATTGGGACCCATGGTAAAGGTGGCAAATCCTACACCACCATCAGAGTCAGAGGAGTCTGTTGAGGGGGTCCTGTCTAAACTAGGGCCCACCTCTGTTCCTCTTGCAAAAGCACCTAACTTTTTGGGTGCACTACTCCCAACTGGAGGATTACTACTGGTAGTACCAGGAGGGGTGGTAGTAGTTGTTGGAGGAACATTTTCTTTATTGCCAATCCTGGGGCAACTGGGATCAGTTTTCCAGTGTCCAGGCTTTTTACAGACATGGCAATATGGTTTCTTTTCAGGAGAGGAAGGAGTTTGGGACCCACCCCCAGAAGAGGACTTTTGGGGCCCTGTAGTGGATTTATCCTTAGATTTATCCCCACCTTTCTCTTGGGACTTGGTAGAATCTTTCTTCTGGTCACCACCCTGATTCTTAGTCTTTACTCTGGTTCTGACCCATTTGTCTGCCTTCTTTCCCAATTCTTGGGGAGAGGTCAGATCAGAGTCCACCAGGTACTGGTGTAAAAGCTGGTTTTGACAATTATTAAGGATCTGCTCCCTCATAATCAAATTGTACAATCCTAAAAAGTCATGCACCTTGTTGCCATGTATCCAACCTTCCAGAGCCTTAGTAGCACAATCTACAAAATCAACCCAGTCTTGAGTCTGAGCCTTTTGGGTGTCTCTGAACTTCAACCTATACTGTTCAGTGGTTAGGCCAAACCCATCTATCAGAGCACTCTTCAAGACTTTGTAATTGTCAGCATCCTCCTCTCTAACAGTGAGGAGCTTATCTCTACCTTTGTCTGCAAAGGAGAGCCACAAGATTGCTGCCCACTGCTCCTGAGGGACCCTCTGTACTTTACAGGCCCTCTCTAGAGCAGTTATCCATTTGTGGATGTCATCCCCACTCTGGTAGGGAGGGACAATCTTGCTCAGGTTTCTATGGTCATAAGACCTTTCCCTATCTTTGGGGAAATTGCTGCCACCATGGGACTCTAGTCCCAACTTTTGTCTCTCTCTATAGAGATCTAGGGACTCCCTGTCTATAGCCAATTGCTGTTTTCTGAGTTCAAGCTGAGCTTGCTCATACTGAATCAGTCTCTTTCTCCTTTCATGAGAGGATTCCCTCCTATGAGAGGAGACAGAGGTCCCTATTGAGGTGTCAGAGTGGTTGGACTCCTGAGAAGGAGACCTAGACCTTCTGGGCACACTCAGAACTCTTCCTGGGGGGACAAAGGGGAGGTCAGTCTGATCCTCCTCCTCCTCCTCCACAGGAGGAATTGGGTTTTCCAGGACAAGGTCATTTTCACCTTCCTGGACAGTTTCAGAGGAGGGGCCTGGGTTTCTTCACCCCTGGCCCCTTCCTCATCTTCTGCCCCACCCTCTTTGCCTACCCCTTCAGACCCTAGGGGCCTGCTGAGATCATCAGCTAGTAACACCTCCCTGAGGTGTTGGGTGCTGGCACTTTTGCCTGCCTTCAACTTCCTAGTATTGCATAATGCTCTCAATTCCAAGAATGGGAGTTTATCATACTTGGAGGGAAGAAGCCCACTGGCTTCTGGCGAGGACTCACTGGGTCCTGGCTTTGAAGACATTACTAGTGAGGTGTGGTGTATGCACTACCTACTCTAGTGTGGCCTACTAAACTCTCTTGAGTTGTAGAAAGGGTGTGCTATCCCTTAACACACAACTCTAAGTTCAGTAGAACTTACTGTATTACTAAGCTTGATTTATATGTACCTTAGGTACCCTTAGTGGTTTTCAGTTGATCAATTCAATTGAGATTATCTGGTAAAACAATAGCAAGCTGGAATCCCACACGCTGCACACCAATGTGAGAAGTTGGCCTGGCATATGCTGTCCACTAATTATAGTGGGCACCTTGCACCAGTCCAAACAACCCCTTATTGGAGATAGGTTAAAGACAACCTTTATTGAAAGCTATCCTAGTGGTAGCTATGGAGAGCAGCCTTCAGGCTAAGTCTTGAAGGAATGTAAAGCAGCTTGTTTTACCAGTCTATAATCTCTTGAGTGACCAAATGAAAGAGGACCACACCAGGTATATATTCAAAATATATGTATTTATTACTAAACACACCCCTCTAGTCTCTTTATGAGGCTAGAGTTCGAAGTACATAAATTATAAGTTAGTTATCTACAGTAATAGCACAAATACACGTTTGAGCCCCAGGGGCGTACCAAACCATATACCAATAAAGTGGTATAAGAACCACGACTGAGCTAGACACAAGGCCTAGAGCCTGTAGAAGTGCTTGGACCACAAGGAACCACCCAAGGCAGTGACACAGGGGACCCACGGGGGACGCGTGCAGTGTATGAACACAGCCGCGAACCACCGTTAACTTCTATGGGGAAAGTCGCGATTAGAATTTAAAAGAAAAGGGACACTTAGAGGAGGACTTGGAGCAAACCCTTTGAGAACTAGGCTGTTCTAGTGTCAATACCCACGGGAGCACCGGAGTACTCGAGTTACCTCACCCAGGGGAGCCGGGTGCATAGGTGTCTTTCGGGGTCGGGTTTCGTCGTCGCTTTCAATGGCGATCTGCTGCAAAGTGCTGCTGGCGACCAAGTCGAAAGTGTCCGGGTGGATCCAAAGGTGGATCGAAGATCTGAAGAACCTGAAAGCAGAGGGGACAGAGTCTGGGTCACTAGCCAGTGACCAGGAAGGCGATGAGCAGATGCCCACCGATGTCGAGTGCTTCAGGTAGGTTGACGGTCATCTTGACTCTTCAGCCACGAGATCCAGGAGGCGTCGACGACGACCAGGAGCTGGATTTGCGCTGTCCCACGACGTCTGTCGATTGCAGGGGTGTCGGCAACCGGATTGGACCCAACAAGCCTTGGCAACGGCAAGTCTCGTGGAAATAGAAGAAGGACGATGTTGCAGACCAGCAAGGTCTGGGGGACTCACCCAGCAAGGATAAGTCAGGGCACACCTGGAGCAACCAGGGAGCCCAAGCAGAAAAAGATTGGCCTTCGGGAGGGCCTACTAGCCAACGGACTAGCGACCGCAAAGGAGCCTCGAGACGGTGCACGTGGAGCTGGCTCACAGGACACTTGTGGAGTGGAGGCCAGTGATCTTCGGTGCAGTTGGTGCTGGAGGCTGGGGCTACTCGGAGCCCAAAGCACGACTTCGTGGGAGACCCAGAAGAGGATGCACTTGCAAATGCATTCGGTGTCCAGGGGTCACGGTTCCACGTTACCCACGACAGCTACGGGCCTCAGCTTTGCTGGGGACTCAGGGCAGCCTCGGGGAAGTCTGGAAATCTACCTCTGGTGATGCAAAGACTTCGGCGTCCGACGGGAGCTTCAGCGATGCAGACCGGACAATTGCTTCTTTGGTGCCTGCCAAGCAGGGGAGTCACTCCTTGACCCCAAGGGAGATTCTTCAGTCCTCTAATCTTGAAGTAGAGCGTCGAAGGTCCAGGATTCTGTGTCAGAGTTTCGTCCAGGTTAATCTAAAGTCCTAAGGACTGGGGTCCCCTACTTATACTAAGGTAGGGGGTTGGACATACTCTGTGGCCCCACCTATGGGAGGGTCAGGGCAGAGGGGTGGTTACACCCCTTTCCCTTTGTCCAGTTTCGCGCCAGAGCAGGGGCTGGAAGCCCCTGAGCCGGTTTGAACTGGGGTATGCACAGGGACACCAAGTGTGCCCCCAGTGCAGGACTTCAAAGCACCAGAGAGTGCTCCCGCCCAGCCCCAATACACACTATCCTGTCTGGGGAGGTGGTTACACCTCCCTGGGACAGGAAACCTATTGTCCAGGCCTCCCCTGCCGCAGTTTCGGTCAGCAGCAGGAGGCCAGACTCGTGTCTGTGGCAGCGGCATCCATTTTGTGATGCCAGGGCTCTGGAAAGTCAGTACCGGGTATACCGGTGTGTACATGTCTTGCCCTCTAGAAGGGTGGAATGCTACCCCCGCCGCCAGAACTGGCGGGCGGGTAGTATTCCAAGATGTTTGACACCAAACACGACATGTTTCCGTGCAGCCATCCCAAAGTTAGCATTTAACGCGAGGTTATAATGCGCTTAAGAGTATATGGTCGGGCTGCACTACAAACAGCATCAGAGAAGGGTCTCCGAACCCTGCAGAGGGGCTCTGCTCATGCAGGGGCACCCTCTCACATAGGAACCAAGCACCCTGCCTTCAGGATTGACAAGGCCTGCCATAGGAGTGACTTATAGGTTTATATGTGTGTAGGTCTGTAGTGATATAGGTAACCTATATCACAGTAAGGGGTGCATGCACCACCTTACCCAGGCTGCAATAGCAGACCTGTGGTGTCCTTTTGGATGGCCTTCCAGGGGTGGCACAATACCTGCTGCAGCCCCTGGTAGGCCTCTGAGGTACCTATGCCCTGGGTACATAGTATACCATATACTAGGGACTTATAAGGGCACTCCAGATTCCAATCAGAGATGTGCCTAAGGCACATGGAAACCATTTTATAGAGGAAGCAGATAGACTGGGGCCCTGAATAGCAGGATCCCAGTCCAACTAAGTCATAAACCAGCAAAACACCAGGAAAAAAGTGGGGGCAACCATATAGTCAGATTCCACCTTCCTACAGTCCTGGTCTAAAAATACATGTCCAGACCTTCTCACTCAGGCAGCAGGGCAGCAGTAAGCAGAGTGCAGTCCTTCTTTCAGAGCATCACAGCAGTCCTTCCAGAGGTGTACTGAAGAGCTGAGCCTGATGGTCCATTATTTATACCTGGTCACCACTTTGATATAGGAGAAGGTTTTGGAGGTTTCCACACCCAGAGGTGCTTGGAATTTCCTGCCTCCATGGCCTGACCCTAACTTGTCTGGGGTCACAAAAGACTAGTGTCAGGCCCTTTTTGAGTGTATTCAGGCATAGCCGTTGTGATGTGAAAGTGTGGTAAGTGACAGCGCCTCTCCTATCCAGTCAGAGATGGCCCATCCTGCCAGCACCTATTCCATCTATGTCTCACTGTCTGTGAAAAATACACTAAGATTAACTGCCAGCTAACCTAGCCATGCAACCTAGAATGCAGGCTGCAGGCAGCAAATGAGTAGGACAAGAAAACACCAACTTTCTAAAAGTGACATTTTCAGAATTGTGACTTGAAAACTGACTTTACCATTAAAGAGGGGTTTAAATTACAATTCTATAGACACCAAATTAATCTTTTCAACATGTTCCCAATTAAAAGTGATCACTACTAAATGTAATAAGCTAACCCAATGTTATTCTACGGGAGAGGTAGGCCTCATGATAGCGAAAAGCACATTTAGGAGCTTTTCACTACCATGACAGGTAAGCCTTAAAAGTTCATGTCCAACTTTTTAAATACATTTCACCCTGCCCTATGGTCAATTTCAGGCCTACTGTAGGGGTGACTTATATGTATCAAACAGGGACGTTTAGGCCTGGCAAAAGGTTTATCTTGTTGGATCGAAATAGCACTTTAAAGCTGCACACATAGGCTGAGATAGCAGGCATGAAACATATTTAAAAAGACACAAAGAGTGCTGCAGGCTCACTAGTAACATTTAATTTACAGGCCCTGGGTACATGCAATACCATTTTACTAGAGACTTACAATAAATTAAATGTGCCAATTGGGTGTAAGACAATTTTACCATGTTTAAAGGAGAGAGAACAAGCACTTTAGTACTGGTTAGCATTGGTAAAGTGCACAGAGTCCTAGAAGCCAACCAAAATGGGTTTAGATAAAAGGAGAGTTAAGGCAAAATGACCTTGCTGAGAGGGCCAAGTCCAACAATCTGACAACTAGAACCAAAGTTTTGGAAAACAACATAGTTAAAGTAACTTAAGAAGTTCAGTGAACGGTACAAGAAGTCATAACACAGAAAACTCAGGACAAAACCTTTGCTGAAACTCTGGAAAGACTAGAAACTCACTCTAGGAGAAACAATATAAGAATGTTAAAATTTCCAGAAGAAGCAGAAGGGTATGACTTGAAAATGTTTGTGATAAACCATATTAAAGAAGTTTTTTTAAGGATATGTGTGACCTTGACACAGAACAAGCAATTCATATAAATCACTAAAACTCTTATTGGATAAATCAGAATCAGAAAAAACTAGAAAAGGTCTGGTTTACACTTTTGGAAAACATCCTAACATCAGCTCGTCAGGCAAAAGTTGAGTTTTACAAGAGCTGTTCCTTCTCTTTCAGATCTGACATATTTCATGCCACAAAGGAGAGGCAGTAGACATTAGGGAGAAGAATGTAAAACTGTGAATACTGGGTGCCAAGGTCCAAATGAGATTCCAAGCTACGCTGAGGACAATGTAGAATAAAACAAAATATGATATCAGAAGTGTGGGCAAAGTAGATGATTTAATTAAAAAAATAAAAGAGAGTTCACAGTATGCAGCGTAATAAACACCTCTCAGTTTGATTTCATAGAGTTTGCACTAGGGAAGTCAGGGAGAGCAGAGATACTTTAAACAGGCACACGATTATTGGATGGTTCCTATGGGGAGGTCTATGCATGGTGGGGAGCAGTGGAAGAAAAAGGAAACAACATTTTTCATTTTTAACCGTTATGAAGGAAACGATAGACTTTCAGAATGGCTCAGAGCAGAAATATAAGCTTTATGACATGGAATATTAATGGGCTACAAGGTACAAGGAAAACAAGAGTGGTTTTCAAATATTTGAAGTGCTGCAAGGCCCATATTATTATACTATAAGAGACACACCTGACAAGTTACGAATTTAAGGACTGGTTGAATAAGGACAGATGGGTTCAACAGGTTTTCTGTGCAGAACAGACATGTGTCACCAAAGGGGTCACAATTACAATATGAAGTGGCACAAATATCGAAGTGCTAACAGACAAGTTGGGTAGATGGATTACAGCTAAAATTAGGCAGTGCAATACAGTACTAGTTTGTGCAGGGTGTTATGGTCCCAATTTGGTCCGTTGAGATGCTTGATCTCTGAATTTGTCGATTATAAATTACAATATTAATATATTTCAGTTTTATTGTAGGGTCGGGGACAGATTTTAATATATTACTTGACAAATAATTGGATTGATCCACAAAGCACCTTCATATGACCTCCCCCAATGTAAAAAGGACACTGAGGAGTAAAATGCAAATATGGGCCTTTATGATCCTTGGTGAGGACAGGAGGGGGATCAGAGACGGTTTACTTTCCATAGCAAAAAGTATGGATGCTTGTTATGAATTGCCTATTGGTTGCTAGATTGGTCACTCAAAGATGGAATTTTAGAGGTAATGCATATCCCAGGACATTTTTCAGATTATTCAGTAGTTTTGATGTTGTTATTTTTTCCGTCTCAGCATTAGATGAACACATGGGATAGACATATGCTGAGATCTGTAGAAATGTTCCAGATGTTAAAGGATCACTTGAGTGACTTCTTTGAACATAATCTGAGGCACTGGAAGTTGAGAAATGTTTGGATTGCATACAAAGCTTACCAAAGGAGGGTTATTTGAAAATAGTGAAGAAGAGCCGCACAAGAAGAGCAAGTGCTAGAACAAAAAAACAAGATTTAGAAGCGGAATAATACAAGTAAAAGTAACTGCCCATATTTCTGGTTTGATGATAGACTTAGAAAGGGTTGAGAGTAATTTTAGGATGTGGTTAGAACACAAAAACAGAACGAGGTCGGACGTAAGTACATTACAACATTGCATGCAGTGAGGAAAATGAGACACTACTTGCATGGAAGAGTAAATCTGAGAACAGTAAAATCATATCAAATTAATATTAGATGCTAAAGATGGGGAGGAGAGGTTTACCAATTAAGAGATTGCTCAGGTATTTTAAAAGTTCCTTTAAGAAATACCAGAAAGAAATAGAGACTGACCGTCCTAGATTGAGGGAATGGCTGCTCAGCAAAAGTCTCCTGGTATAAGACAGAGTGCACTAGACTATGCTGACTAATGAGATCAACTCAATGAACTAGCAATCACAAGTAGCATAGAGGGACTCAGAAATGACAAAGTGGGTGGTATCCCCGGAGAGTAAAAAGGTAAAAGAGAATGTTATCCCATTAATTGAACAACCATTTACATAATTTTCATTGAATGGCACACCAATATCCTCTTCTTGGGATGAAAATAGAATAGTCAATCAGTCAGTCAACAATTATTTATTTCACTATTTCATAAATAGCATAAAAAGCATTTTACATACAAGTTAAATACAAGGTGTTAAAAATGACACATCATAATAAAAGAATACATTACTATATACAGTTAATAAAACTTACGGTTAAAATTTAAGGCAGGGAGACGGATTGTAACTAAATACGGAAACTGTCCTATTCTGTGATGGGTTGGTAGACTTTGACCCCCTGGCTCTTTAGCTTTCCCGCTTTCTGGCTTACAGGTACCGTCTCCTGCTTTTTATTGCAGACCATAGAAATGAAGCTAATCAGTAACATGTAAAGTGATCAGTTACCATTTGTAAAAGATATAAGGCTGGGTGACAAATTTTCTAAGTTTAAGCCTACGTACAAGCGAAAAAATTTATCTTTTTCTTTCCTCCAGATACAGTTTGCAGAAATATATAAAGTACAAATCAGTTTGGTGGGATTGTCCATCACATGGGCAGATGGGGAGGGCCTCTACAGAATGCGTATCAGTGGGATAACCTAACATAAGTGGACAAATTCAGTCAAAATCTAACTAGTATGAATCTATGTTGGAGATTTAAGACAAAAGTTAGTTAGGAAGGTGTATCAATGGTTATTCTAGGGGCTATCTGATATTGTCTAACCGTAGACTTATTATAGTTAAGCTCCCACCTGCCTCGTCCCATCTTGGCTAAGAGTAATCCCTTTAATTTAGCCCTAGGGATAGTCAAACAACTAGGCGGGTCCTCAAATAGCTTTTGGTGGCCAATAGACTTCAAAGTGCACTTGATATAGTGCAACCACGTAATCTTGTGTACTTGATCAAGTTTTAAGCAGTCTCTCAAGATATCCTGGGTAAGGTTTACCATTTCCCTTCTCCACACTGAGTGCCACAGTAGGATCGGTGCTATACAGACATAGTCCGTGATATAGGGTACGTCCAACTCATTGTGGCAATTATAGTTAGAGCAGATTTGAGGAACAGCTACCAGTCTTTTAAGGAAGCTATCCTCTGTTCGTTGCAGGGTTGCTATTTCTACCGTTCCCCATACAGCTGCCCCATACGTCGCAACAGAGATAGCTTTTGCCGCATAGACCTTTTTTATTGTCTCCAGTGGTTTTTGATCCTAACTTTTTTATGAATCTGAAGATAGCCCTGATGCTCTTTTCCATTTGGAGCACTCTGTTGCCTACCATATTTAACCAAATTTTCTTGATTTTGAATAAGACCAGTAGGTAGAAGAAGGTGTCCACCACCTCCAACCTTCGCCCATCTATGTACAGTTTAGGTGGTTTCTTCAGTCTCGCCCCTGCCTGAGTATGAAAGATTTCGACTCGTTAACCCGAAGATCCAAATTGTTCATAAATTTTGTATACTCCCCTATGAGCCTCTGCAGTGCAATACCAGTCCGAGCTAGCAGCACTGCATCATCTGCATAGAGGATTATCGGAACTAGGGTAGAGTTCACTATGGGGACATCTGTGGTTGACCCAACCAGAGCAGCTTCCACACTGTTAGTGCAAATCGAAAACAGCAATGGTGCGATTACACACCCCTGCCTGACGCCGTTAAAGATACTAAATTGCCTCGTACACTCCCCATCCCTCCCGAATCGAACGCAAGCCGTGGCTTGTGAGTACATTTCACGTATAAACGTTACTATTGCCATCTCTATTCCCATGCCTTCCATAATTGCCCATAGCTTTGAATGGGTGACACAGTCAAAAGTGGCCAATAAATCCATGAAGGCCATATAAAGTTGGCCTTTCTTGGCGCCATATATTTGGAGATGAGCAACTTTAGATTAAGGCATTGGTCGATTGTCCCTTTTCCTTTTTAAAAACCATACTGCGAAGGAATTAGTACGTTCCTCTCCCAAGCCCAAGCCTCCAGTCTATTCAATATTAGTCGGCGCATTAGTTTTGCTGTGCCATCCAGTAAGGAAATGGGTCTAAAATTTTTGGGTAAGGCCTTGTCCCCCTTTTTGTAGATGGGGATTATTAATGTCTTTTACCAGTAGGGGAGAGTGCGCGTTTTGGCTATAGCATTGAAAACATTAGTCAGTAATGGGACCCAAAGCTCCTGATTGTCTAAAAAGAAGTCAATGGGAACCCCATCAGGACCAGAGGCCTTGGTTCTGCTACACTGCTCCAGCCCCCATCGCATCTCTGCCAAATTGAAAGATATGCTATCCTCTGGGGCAGTCTGCAAGGTACAAGATAAGCGAAGGGTTCCTTCCTATGACTTTCCAACATTTTTTCCAAAATAAGCCACCCACACCTCCTCGTTCACATATAGTTCTAGATTAATATCTGTTTCATCTTTGAAGAGTGGGGCATTAATTACACTCCAGGGGCCGCATTACAATAAGTGCCCCGGGGGCGCAACGGGTGTTTGCACCCGCTTTGCGCGCCCCCGGGGCACTTTGGTATTATAGAAGGGGGCGCAGACGCTTGTGCGTCCCCTTCTATAATACCGATAGCGCTGGCGCACTTAAAGCGCCAGTGCTACCTTCAGAGAGTGTTCCCTCATTTGCATAGGGGCGTGCCCTATGCAAATGTGGGAATTCCTTTGACTCTGCACCTGCGCCATATTACAGACGTGGGCACAGAGTCAAAGCAGCCCACAGGAGGCGCACTGACAGTGCGCCATTTAAAAGGTGGCGCACTGTCAGTGCGCCTCCTGACAGCAGCCCTCTGCAGGGGGTAAAGGGGGTCCCCTGGACCCCCCAGACATCCCCTTGCAGGCGGGTGCATTCACTGACTGCACCCGCCTGCAAGGGGATCTCTAATCCCCTGTGAAAGTGCAGGCCGGTGCCGCCTGCACTGTGAAAACACGGAGCGGCTGCTCTGTGTTAACACATGAATGCGCTGCCCTGGGGGAAGCACCAGTTCGCGGCTGCCCTGGGGGCAGCGCATACAACATAATAGGGTGCATTGTGATTGTTTGCGCCCAGCGCACCTTTTATAAGGTGCGCCGGGCGCAAACAATCACAATGCATAATGCGGCCCCAGAAGTCCCTACTATTCTTTGATGCTGCTGCCTGGTGCAATTTTGGGCCTATTGGGCCAGTTAGGTCGGAGCAAGTTAGTTTGAATTCCACACAAAATCCGCTCACAGGCTGACGGTATATCCCTCATGGCTGAATTTAAGTCTAGGCAGGTCATTACCTCTGGGTTCATTTTAGCTATGATACATGGGGTAAATTTCGTTGTGTCGATCTTACCCCATTTCAACACAATTCCATTCTTCCTGGCTATAGAGGGCTTCATTATTTTATCATCAGGAGGCATTCGCCTGTTTCCCCAATTCATTTGGCATGTAATGGCTGTGTGGTCGCTGAAAGCTAAAAATTTGGAGTCAGCAAGATTAAGGGCCAGATGTACGACGTTTTTTGCGGTTGCAAATGGGAAATCGGTGTGCCCTATTTACAAACCCTATTTTGCGAGTCGGTAACCTATTACCAACTCGCAAAATAGGGTTTGCGATGTGCTATTAGGAAGGGATGTGCCAAAGGCATCCCTTCCTAATAGCGACTAACACTTCAATGCAATTGCGGCCACAAAACACTTGCAATTTACCACCAATTTCAAATGCCCTTTGTGACTGGCACTGAAAATATTTTTAAGAGCAGGCAGTGGTCCCACGGACCACTGCCTACTCTTAAAAAATGAAACAGTAACGTTTCATTTTTCTTTTTTAAATGCATCCCGTTTTCCTTTAAGGAAAACGGGCTGCATTAAAAAAAACAGCTTTCTTTAAAAAGCAATCACAGACATGGTGGTCTGCTGACCCCAGCAGAGTGCTAGCCATTCCCAATGGGATCGCAAATTGCACCTGCCTCATGAATATTAATGAGGCAGGCAATTTGCTACCCCATTAGGAATCGCAAACAGTGTCTGAGACATTGTTGTAAATTACATTTTGCGAGTCGCAATACGACGCAATTTGCGACTCGCAAATTGTAAGGGTCGTACATCTGGCCGAAAATTGCCCTCTAAAGGATTCCGAAACAAGATTAAAGTCAATGGTCGAGCCATGAGACAGTGAACAAAACGTATGCTCTAATAGACCCGTGTTGGGGTCGGGGGTCTTAATTATCTCCAATGTATTAACTGTTAGTAATCTGTTAAGCGCATTACCATTTTCGTTGTGGACAAAATTTGGAATGGCTTCCCCCTCTCCATCAGTCAATCTGCATATAGAGGTACCTGTCTTATTACAACTATGGGAGTTGAAATCATCCAGCCATAATATGTTAAGACAGTTTTGATGGGCTTTTGTAAGGGTGATAATATCCACCACCGTTGCCATTTTACCATCAAAGTTATTATTATAAAAATTAATCAGGATCCAATACCACCCTTTGTGACCTTCACAGAGCAAAATATGGTAGTAAGGGCGCTCATTTAGAAAGTGTACGACCTTGAGCCTAACAGTATTTGATATTAGGGTTATTATGCCCCCACTTGCTCGACCAGCTCTAGAGGGGACCGCTGCTGATTGAAAAGAGCGATAGCCGTCCATGTGGATCTGGCCTGTTTCCCAAGTTTCTTGTAGGCATATTATATCAAAATTCGTCACTAGAGCTGGCCAATTTGGGTTATCTTTTTCTGTCTATAACCAGCTATGTTCCAGGTAATTATTTTTAGCCTTTCTATGCCCTCCCCTATTAGGTCAACTTCCTTCCGTAATTTATAGACCACGCTATTGTTCCCAGGTAAGGCTATTGAGGCTTTATCCAGTCAGTCGCATTCTTCAAGGCCTTCTAATGGAGCATATCTATTACTCGATTCTGTACTCGCTCTCAAGGGGTCAGGGTTAAACATGAGGGGATAAGAAGCGCTAGCTAATCTGTCCCTGTCCTGTTCGTTGGTATTAAGCCTTAGTGGTTTGTAAAAGAAACCTAGGGGGAGCACAAACATCTGGCTATCTGTTGAGGGAATGTTTGGCAATGTAGTCAAGAAATCCCCTACCACTCGTTGGCTATTAAAGTTTACAATTATGCAGTCTCCCCTTATAGTTTTGGGCGCATAACCAACCCATGTGACTCTCCTAGCCATAATAATATGGTTATGTCGCTTTTGACCTCCCGTATTAAATTCGATCAACCAGTGTAGCTCTTTGGCCATTAGTTGTTCTGTAGACTCTAACTGGGTAGTTTTCAGCACAGGAGTATTGGCAAAGATAATGACATACGGGCAGGCCGCTGGTGAGAGTTATAGTCTCAGTAACGTTTTGGGTCTCTGTTCCCTCTGCAAGTTTGTGGGCCCCCAGTTAGGTTTGTCGGCTAATACCCCACCATCAATTGCATTAGTCCCATTGGGGGTATTATGAACCCTTGCTCCCTGGGTTTGACGCCCCTCTGCTGTTATGGTAAGCTGCCTCTGCAAGGGATAACATGTCTGAGTGGGGATTGGGGGGGTCCTTTGAATGCTCGTAGTCTGTGCTTGGCGATTCAGGTGATTAGAGTGTTCGTCCCCCCCCTCATTTCCCCTTGCTGTAGTTAGCCCCCATTGTAGGCGGATGGGAGATTCCATATGGCCCTGACACACAGTGAGAAAACCTGCTCTATTCTTTGACACAGTTCATCAGTACAAGACAGTAGATTAGGTCTAACTGCAGGTTCCGGCTGTACAGTTTTGCTGGATTTGGCCACCTCAGTAGGCATGGTATTCTTAACTCTTCCCCTTTTTGTCTTCCCCGGTGGCTCCACTATGGGGCTACCATCTGCTTTGGAAAGTCTAGAGTGGACCCTTATGGGAGGGCCGTCTCCCAGACTCACAGTAATGGGATTTGATGGTTCGACTACTTCACACATTCCACTAGAATTGTGGACAGCTCTTACCTCCTCTAGTGAAAGGCGGCAATCGGTAAGTTCAATTTCTTTGGATAGTACATCGGCCGCCCTCGTAAAAAATGAGTCCAAGGTGTTGATGATTTTCCCCCCTTGTTTGGCAGCTTTGGCCTTGCGTTTACCCATTCTTTAATTTGGGGGATCTCAGAAGCGGAGGCTGAAATGTTAGAGGGCTGGCCCAGCCCAGCTTCTTCCGGATGCTGACCGGCGTGGACAGGCCTGTCCTTGGCCCGGGCTGTGCCCGGGCACGGCCCAGGTCTGCCCAAGCCCGTGCCCCGCACCACGTGTCAGCTTCGCGCTTTGATGCGCATGTGGCAACCAGGAGGTTGTTGGAAATTATAGTGCCCAGCCGTGCATTGATTTCAGCAGGGCATGGCTTCACCCCCTCACAGCAGGAATAGCAAGCAGCTACAATCGCCGCAGGTCGGTGTCACGCTTTAATGCCCATGTGGTAACTAGGAGGTTGTTAGGAGTTGTAGTCCCCAGCGGTGCGTTGATTTCAGCAGGGCATGGCTTCACCCCCTCACAGCAGGAATGGCAAGCGACTACAATTGCTGCAGGTCGGCATCGCGCTTTAAGGCGCGTGTGGCAACCAGGAGATTGTTGGGAGTTGTAGTCCCCAGCGGTACATTGATTTTGGCAGGGCACGGCTTCACCCCCTCACAGCGGGAATGGCAAGCAGCTACGAGAATAGTGTTGATAACTAAACCAAATAACATCCCCAAAAGATGTGAGGCTTCTAGGCCAATTTCACTTTTAATGTAGACTATAAAAAATTTGCAGGAATATTGGCAAAAAGTCTAGATTTAGTTATAGGGGGATTGGTTCATGAGGTCATAAGGGATGTGTTAAGGGAAGGCAGCAGCATGATCTCACATACTTAGTGAGTGCCACAGTTGACCTGGCAAAAGCCTATAAAGCACCTTTAGCTGTGATAAATTTGGTTGCAGCTAAGGTTTTTGAACGCATCAACTAGGTCTTATATGAGAACGCCTGAGTAATTTTGGGATCCCAAATAAGGTCATTAAGGCAATTCAGGCTTTTTATAGAGCCACTTTGCAACACTTGTGGTAAATGGAATTTAAGTGAGAAAATACAAAATAAAATAGGTACACAACAAAGTTGACCTCTGTATCCTTTGTTTTTCAATATATGTATAGAGACATTTGCATAGTCAATAAGACAAGACCTCTACATAATCTCTTTTGAACATAATGAATATACTAGGAAAATAGCCTTATATGCAGATGATCAACTTATATTCACTCCATTACCAAATAATACCAAAATGTAGGTGAAGAGGTTGGCACATCAGTTTGAAGAATTCTCAGGGCACCAATTGAATGAAGAGAAGACAGAGGTCATATAATGGGGTATACCCCTTGAAGATAGCGCTTATATTAAGATGGAGGAAAAAAGATATTGGGGTACAACCATCACCAAGGATATAACTGATATCCCATCCAGGAACCTCAATAAGATCCCCAAAGTAATGGATGCCATACTTAAAAAGTGATCAAATTTACTGTTAACTATCTACAGCCAGATCAACTTAAGATGTAAATTCTCCCGAAATTAAACTTTCTATTCAATAGCATCTCATTAGAGTTTGATAGGAAACAAATTGCCAAGCTACAAGGAAATTGTTCAGGTTTTATATGGCCTTTCAAAGGGAGCAGGCTGTCTGGGAAAAAAGTGAGAAGGAAATTAGGAAAAGGTGGGCTGAAATTACTAGATTTCTCACTATATTGTTTAGCATTCAGCGCTTAAAAATTGCAGAATGTTAATAGGCTCTCCTGAACAATCTGGCAGAGGGCAATTATTTCAGGCAATGTTAAAGGGTGCTTGTCAGAGAGGAACATATTTATACAAATCTGGAGCACCAAAATGTTTTAGGAAAGTGCACTCAAAGGTTCTACCTTCATGCACCAGTATATTTTTTAATATTAGAATTAGATGGGACATACCATACAAAAGTGGAAATTCACTGAATTGGGAATCCCATGGAAGGCCAGAATGTATGGAAGGTAGACCAAAGATTACGCCTATGCAGAGTAGATCTGCACTATGTGGTATCTTTGCAGATATTTGTGCTATGTAATTTAAAGGTGCAAGACTATCTAAAGGCAGGTACACATAGTGAGAGATAGGCTTGGGTGCATCTGAAGATGATATAGACAAATAAAAAACATAAAAAAATAAAATGCAACTCCACTTTCCCACAGTCAACTGACCGGGTCTTTTACTGTGCTCATTTTACATGTGCTGTCAGCAGGTGGAAAATGTGCTCAGTAATATAATGAGTATTACTTGACTCATTCCAGCACCCTGTAAAACTCAGAATTAGACAGGGTAGCGTCGCCCCAACTTCTCTCACCCCCCACCCCCAATAATAAGGCTCCTTCGACCTTTGTCCAACATCTTTATGTGTTGCCTGCTTCAGTCTTCCCACTAGTTTAAGGCTATGAAGTACATATTGTTTGTTCTTCAGCATGAAGTCTAAAATTAGCTGTGCTAATTCCCTGTTTAAGTCTAGCAGTGTAATTTAGGCCCACATGCTAGTGCTAAAATAGGTCAAAAAACTATTTGCACCCATTTTTAGCCACGACAAATTGCTCACCTGTTGTGTTTCTGCAATCAAATCCTATGTTGGCCCATATCATAGAGTACACAGACCTGGTATGTTCCGCAGTGCACCATTAACAATGTGAACCAAGAGCAGGGTTGGTCAGGATGCTCAATAATAATGAATGGGCCTCTCCCAGCGCAGCCGTGAACTCACATCTGACCTGGATTCAGAGCATTAGTGGCATCCAACCTGAAATTCAAAGGGGGATAGATCCTCTCAAGAAGGCAGGGGCAGTGAATTACTATGTCCGCCTGGAGGGATGTCTGTGGAGTCAAGGAGCTTCATTTTACTCAATTCAAAGAAATCCCGGCCTCCTGATATTTCTCCGCAAAAATTTGTTGTCCAGAGATTTTCATTTTTGTGTTTTTGGATCATTAGAGAAGTAATTTAGCTTGGTTAGACATTGCTGATATGGCCAAATTTTTCTGGACGACATTTTTAAAAATGTCAGAAATGTTACAGTGATGATGTAATATTTCAGAAACCATGAGACCTACTTACTTTATTTTGGTGTCAAAACATAGGTTTGGGGTGTCAAGTAGTCTTACAGAGACAGAAAAGAACTCCTCAGAGCAACCCTTCTGCCATTTTCCAAAATGGTGGCTATAATAGATGAAGACGAGGCATATATGAAAGTGAAAAGTTTATCACCCCTGTTTTAGACACATTTTCATAGTTTACTTTATTTATTTGTTTCGGCAATACTCATTGTACATTTGCAGAATGTTGAACGTTTGAGACAGGGACATCGACAGGGACATCTTTTTGTAGCACAGGATTTTCAAGTACATGTACGTGTACTATCTCTGGATAGAGGTTTTAGAAAATTCATAGGTTTTAGCATCCCATCAATATCTTCCCAACCAAATTCACACGGATCTTTCTCTATATATGCATGAGCCAAAACATTTTCTATCTTCTTATCAAGTAGAACACTCGTTTAATTTGTCCACCCACAGAATATGACTTTGGTGGAAGGTCACTTAGTGTGGGACTGATCTCTTGAACTCACTGTACCGAAGATCATCAAATGTGTGACAGTCAGAACTCGTTTTCCACACATGGACGAGGTATTTTTCTACAACTTTAAAGTCACGTTCTTCTTCTGTTTCAGTAAATCCTTTTAGAAACTATACAGGTTCAGCAGTTAAAGCTCCAAGCTTTGTTCTAATTTTGCTCATAGTGTCACCCGTAAGAATATGTGCTTTGATAAGAACACAGGGCATCTCTGGGTCAAGGTTCTTGTACAGAATATGGCATGGAATTAAGTGTCTTTTCTCACCTATTCCATAACGTATCCATAACTGTGGCAATCCTTGACTTATGAACATTGCAGCAAATCTAAGTAGCAAATCTAAGTAGCACAATAATAACATCTGTGTCATTTGACAGTATAATGACTCCATTGGAACCATTTCAAACAGCCCACTCAACATGCGTCACAACACAAAGATCAGCTTCCTCAATTTGCTGTTAAGTTCTTGAACAATATGGCCTGTACCTTTTGAATATATCTCTGCAGGCACCAGCTCCTCATTGACAATCATTCCACTTGCAATATTTGGAAATTTCTGGTAGACTGGGACGTGTTGATGGCCTATAGTGATTTTGCTCATGTTGGCAAGGCAGTTGGGTTATAAGGTTGCAGCTTTGTTTGTTTATGCCTACAGCTAACACAGCTTGTTTTCCAGCAGCTACTTCATTGGTACAGTCTTGAAAAAGCACTGTGCTTGATGTTTCAGACAAAGAAGAGCTGTCTTCAAAATCAAAATTATCAAGAGCAGCAATTGTTAATCCTTTCCTGGAAAAGTGATTTGGAAGTGGTGTGCTGTCGGATTCACAAGATTTTACAGCATGAGATGCTAACAAGTGCCTGCTCCGTACTATGTCTGGAGGTATATCAAGGGTCGGGACTAAAGGGGGCATTCCAGCCAAACACTGACTGTGTGCCATCTTTATTATTGCCTCTGCAACCGCATCACTAATACAGCACTGGTTTCAGTGGCAAGTTTTTCCTCGTTTGCACAGGGCCATGCAAATAAGGGAGCGCCCTCTTGAGATTGCACTGGCATTACATGTACACCTTTGCAATCTCTATTACAGACGTGGCCAGGCAAGCAGGCTCTTATGTAATACTAAAGTGCCTTAGGGAAGGCAAAAAAGTGGGTTCAAAAGTGGGCAGGGCTATAATAATTATACCGTCCCCGGTGTTCCTTGCAATTGTAAAACAGACCTCAGGTGTAGGCACTCTCATAGTTGCATTAACTGTGTTGATCAACAGGCACATTTACGCTCATTACAACAATGAGATGTATTGCATCACTGAAATAAATAATGGATTTTGGTCTTTTAAGATGCAATAATTTTAACAATAAATTATTTTTATATCTACTATATATATGCAATAACAGCAGGAGCTGTTATTACATAAATTAATGCTACACGATTTACTGAGCTTGGAAGCATGGAAAGTTGAGTTGTCCTTTCTAGGAATCCATCTTGGGATTTGTACATCACCGCAGATGTCAGCAGCCAGCAGCATATGCTCACTCTCATTCCTAATACATGCATGATGTCTCTAGGGCTGCTGTTGAAAGATGGCAAACAGGTTTGCAGTCTAATCCACAGACCCTTCTATGACCATCCGGGATGAGTGTTAATACACTATATGCTGCATATGTCATTTTTTGGATAACAGTTAAAAATACGGTGAAATGTACTTCCTTCAGCTCAAAATCCTCACTTGTTAATCTTTTCCCTTAAGAATGTTTCTCGCTCAACTACTTCCATCTATTTCTCTTAAAATGCCATCTGAATTTCAGTCAATGCTGAAAGCAGGACTTTTGCTAATTTATAAGTCGCGTCTCCTTGAGGAGGATAAATGAAGACAACAAGGACGAGCACGCATTGACAAAGTCAATAGTTTTAGGCTTTGCAAGTTGGTGCAACGGTTCATTTTTAAAATTTTGTGTTGCAAGCCTATGCTGCAAAAGTAAAAAGAAGAAAGAGCACATACCATAGCCTATATGTGATGGTCAAAAGCTTCCAAAAATATTTTGATATTTAAACAAAACATTAACCATCACACATCATTGTAATTGAACAGAGGTGCTTCCTAACACATAGGTGTACAGTGAACCCTATAAAATGCTTTTTTAATTTTATTGCAGTCACGGGAAAATGGGATTGTCGATGGTACAAAGCAAATGTACTATTGGCTTTGAATTGCTGTAATCTTAAAACATAGTATGAACGCACGCAACCAACTACAAGTATTGCCAAAACCAATAGGTCTGGTTGCCAAACGTTTGGCTTTTTAATTAAGTTTTTTATTGTAGGCTTTTCAAACTTTATATTTGAGCATTTGCCTGCCTTTCACCAACATCTAAAATAAACAATGGCAAAAAGCAAAAATATTTTTTTGCCTGACGGACACTTTACAATGGCTGTCTCTGGTAGCGAAGGGAACTACTTTGCGTTGATGTGAAAAAGCAGAATGGGTCACTCACAGTCAAGTTAGACAATGGCTGAAGTTGGCTGGCCCATTGCCCCATGTTGTATGCTGTAGTGAGTGAATAAAATGGTCAATGGCACAACAAAACAGATCAGTGGATGAAGAGAGTTGGCTGAAAGCCCCTATAGTACCAATGTTACATATATATAACTTTAGTAAAACCAAAGTGTCTTGGCTTATCCTTGCCTGAAAAGGGTAAAAAATGGAAAGAAAAAAGCATTGGCAAAGTAATGTATTAGCCCACCAGCTTGGCACTTAAATCTATATTTTTTGGAGGCGGATGTGCACACATGATCAGGAAAATGCTGTTACTCACAGTGCAGGTGAGCAAATGACTAAAGGTGTCTGACCCATTGCTCACTACTGCATTCACTGGTGGGTGGAAGCAAACTATGAATGATGATTGAACAGACCAATTGATGAAGTGGGTTGGCCCAAAGTCTTTCTAAGTATGTATAACTGTATTTATTTTTTATTTATGAATTATTGTGATTACATAAGGCTCGCAAGACAACTTAAGATATCTCTAGGCCTCTTAAAAAATGTAACTGGCAATTAGCACTCTCCCACGCTCATCTAAGTGACAGGAGCTGCCTTCCACCTGCCCCTTGAAACCCTCTCCTTTGTCCTGTCCTCTCTGGGTACAAGAGGCTCAGAGAGGGCTAAGTGTATTGAGCTTGGGTTATTGAAACTGCGGTTTTGAACAATAATGTCTTCAGGGAGTTTTGGGACTAGAGATCTCCACCCAATGGTATTCCTATGTGACTGGGCATACTCCCGTCCTGCGACTACAGACTAAACTGTGAAAAAAGAGACAGTGAAGATGGACAGAGCTCTTGGCAAGGGATCTATAAGAGAGAAGACAGAATCCGGGCCTTATAGAGGCCTGGACGGAACTCACAGAGTTTAACTCCTCAGAATTCCACAGAGTTACAAAAATACTCTGCAAGGTTTTACAGAATTCTGCTAATGGGCACCTAGATACACAAGAGTACACTAAGTGGTAGGGTACCCCTGTGATTGGCATGGCCTCCCCTACAAGGCCCTAGTACATATAGGGCAGGGGGATTGAAACTACCTTTAAGTCCCTAGTGTAGAATAGGGCAGGGCAGTTTAGAGGCCAGCAGCCTTTTCTGCACTTGCATGTGTGCACTGCTGAGCCTGAGGTCAGTTTAAAAGTAGCCCTGTGTTGCAGGACTGCTTTTAAAATGCAAATTGTGCCCAAACTCGACTTTTGTGTTTGGGGCACATGAAAATTAATAAACTACAATGTTTGGGCATGATAGGTACCCCCAGGGTCTCCCTAGGTGTTCAAGGGGTGGGGGGGGGTTAGGTACTTATAAGGCAAATGCTTATAAAAAGGTTTTTATATGCCCTGGGGTTAGTGAAATTGCACATTTCACTCCTCACATTGTAGTAAAGTGCTTCCCAAAAGCGACTTTAGTGCTATAAGCACTGTGAAATGAGGATCTGCAATATTTTGATATATTCAGAGCCCCTCAAGTCTTTCCTAGGTGTTCCAGGGGTGGGGGGTCCTGTAGATATAAGCAGGGTCCTTATAAAACCTGTTTTATAGGTTCTGGTATTGGCGAAATTGCCCGGTTCATTTTTCCATTGCAGGTCCCCAGCCCATAGGTTAACACTGGAAGAGGTTATTAGTTAATAACTGGAGAAAGAAAAGCCCTAAAAGTAGGATTAAAGGACTCAGTAGAATGGTAATGATAAATCCAACAATATGGTATTGTTGAATTTCTTCTAAAATGTACAGACAAGAAGTTATAAGGCTTTCTTGTCTGTAAGCCAACATTCAACCCTGTAGTGCTCTGCCCTGATTGGTCAGAGATAAGTGGATTAGCCTGGCTGCTTTGAAGAGGTAATAGATGACCCCTGGGGTTAGGAAGCCTTTCTGGGAGGAGAGGTTGCTGGGCATAGGTATACCAGCGCCAGGAGTAGGGGTAGTAAATAATGGTCTTCAAGGGAAGGAGGAGACAAGCTATAGAAACCAGTTTTCATTTACACCTCTCCCCTGTGCCTCGCAGCCAGATGGGAGGATTAAGGAAGAATTCCCAGATGTAAGGAGAGTGGACCTGTGCAGATGAAGCCATCCTGTGGGCTGGTTTAGTTAGTTCTGGTCCCTCTGCTGAAAATTCTGACATATTGAATTTTGGAAGAATAGTGCTTTATGGGTTAGCATTTTGCCACACTTTGGAGGAAATGGTCATGCTCTGGGGTGTTGCCCTGCACCTCATTGGACAGGAGTGCCCTCCTGCTTGACCACAGAGAACACTGAATAAGTATCTGAAAGGGGCAGTGCCTCTCAGATCTGCTTTTTGAAACCTAAGAGAAACAGAAGGGCCACGCTGAAGAGTTTGATGTGCATTCACCAGGCTCTGCACTCTGAAGATTGTGCCTTTTGCACCATCTGAAACTACAGCCCTGTGAATCAAACCTGCTTCAAAAAGACTAACAAGTGGACTTCCTGCAAGCTACAGGTTAAAAGAGCTCACCTGGACCATCACCACAAAGAATCCTCAGCCTGGAGTACTACCAGTGGATTTGTAAGGGTTTTGTCTACGTGGATTGTGGGAACTTAAGTCCCCAACTTTCAAGGACCCTCTTGGAGATTCCAGATCCTTGGATTGTGTTTTGGACACTTTGGACCTGCAAGAGGAACTAGAGGAAGGAGTTCCTAACAGGATCAAGCCTGCTGGAGGAGGCTGCACAAGTCTGGTGAGCAATCCTCCAGAACAATTGCTAAATGTGAATTTGTCCCTGTCAGAGGCAACCAAATGTCCAAAAGTGGCACTGTTGGTTTCTAAGCACTAGAAAGTGACTAATCTTGAAAAATGTATATCTCTGGTTCCATACAGTGGATTCTTTTCATTTTGGTGTCAGTTTAAAGATAAAAATATTTCCTATTTTTAGAAATTGATGTTGAATTTTTTTTGTGTGTGGTGTCTTAATTATTTACTGTATTGGTGTTTTTAAATGCTTTACATACCAGTCTTTGAAGTTAAGCCTGCCTGCTCGCAGCCAAGCTACCCAGGGTTGAGCATGGGAATAATTTTCTAAGACCTATTCTGAGCCCTATATCGTGTCAGTGGTATTATTGCCAGTGGTAAATGCATATCTGCCACTACTAATAATCCACTTTCCAGCAACTACCATTTATTATTTTGTCTTCTAGAGGAATGACTGGGTTAGGCAACCCAAGTAAAGAGATGCTCTGTCCTTGTGTGGTGGACACCTCAAGCTCCACAAATTGTAGTCAGAGTAAATAGTCCCAAAGATATCTCGCACAGTGAACTCTGAAAAAGGCAGAGGACTCTTAATGTACATGAGAATGGTGTGCTGGTACAGTACATGCAAACCTTTGCGGAAACCTGAAGATCCTAATGGTGTGATAATCCAACAAAGGTCAGGTGGGTTTGTCAGAGGACGGACAGCAAGGACCCCATTTATCATTACTGATGGTAAAGGTCTGCAGAGTCTGAGGGACATATTAGGCCAAGGAACCCATCTCCCTCAGCTATTGTGAGGCAGAGGTTGGGGAAGGGTGAGGAGTGAGGGTTGTTACATTAAGTTGCTGCAAGAAGGATGACTTAAGTACTTAAACATGGAGCTCAAATCTGCCACAATATTTCAATACCATTCTACCAACCTCCGATCACCTATACTCTATCCTGAAACTTGAAATTAGCTTGCATGGGCATATGTAATGATATATTTTATTATAACATATTTCCATTTGTCACACATTAAAACTGATGTGACTACATGATGTATTGTGCTCTAATATGCATAAGCAAAGCTAGCCTTAACCCAGGGAATTAATTAGTAGAACCACTTGACTAGAGGCGTAACATGGCTGCAAGGTGTAGAGTTCCTACTATCCCTTTGAGCAACCTGAGCTCATCTGTCATGATCGTCCACCAGAGGCAGGGGTTGAAGGGGTTAGCTACATCACCTCCTAGGGCTTTCCTCCCCTGTGTGTATGACGCTGCTACTGGAAAAAGAATGGCACCACCTTCATTAGACAATGGGCGCCCGTTCAGGGACTACAGGTCCCAGGATCCATTGGAACATACGGTTGGAAAGAAGACCAGGGACCTCCCTGGTGTTTTGGTGATCTATAAAGCCCCTCCCCTTCCTGGGGTCGGGGCTTGACAATCGTTGCTTTTCCTGGTCGGAGTTCCTGATCTCGGAGGGAGTTTCCTTGATTCCTTTGAGGCGTCAGTCTTGCTGGTTGGTTTCCGCGCTCGCTTCGGAGGAGCCGGCGGCTCCGGAGATCCTCGCTCCTCGCCTTCATCAGTTGGGGAGACTGTAAGTTAATTTATCCCAAAGTCGGGAGTGAAGCGCAGGAGCGCTCCTCCCGCACCTGTGACTCGTCTCATCATCCCTGCTCCATTGTTCCTTACAGCGGGAAAGCCTGGGTGGTCTTCTGTACTCATTGCGCTGTGTTTTCCAACAGCAGACGAGTACAATTGTTGTGAAGCGCAGGAGCGCTTCTCTCACAGCTGTGACTCTCAGCATCAGACCCGCTCTGTTGTTAAGTACAGGGGGAGAGCGTAGGTGGTGTCATGTACCCGCTGTGCTGTGTTTTCCGACAGCGGATGGGTACAAAGGATCGCTGTGAATCTAACAGCGTGTATTTTCAGTTCTCTTGTGTTTTTGGTCTCTAGAAGTCAGAGAGCCCTGCTGCTGCTCTCTGTCTTGGATATATCCAGTGACTTTCGTCAGGATTGTGGCAATACTGTGGGATCACTTATACCAGGATAATAACACTGTGAGCCTGATTGTGACTTTGTTCCCTTCTTCAAGTACTTCATGATTTCCAAGACTAACCCTAAGAACTTAACCCATAAGTGTCTCTCAGATGGATATCCCTCTCTCTGGATTGTTTATCGTTTTCAACTCAAGATGCATATGTAGTGCTGCATAAGTGTTGTGAGTATGTTTAGTAGTCCTGTATCTTCTCGTAACTGGTATGCTTGTTTTTCCCCATACAGCATCTCACACATCTCCCTTCTCTTCTGTATACAGCACTTACCTGAGGGGTGGCCTCTGACGATATACCGAGAGTCCTGACCAGACATAGGTAGAAGAAGACACCAGCCTGTGCAGCATCTTTTGTTATTTTATCCACTTCCCATTTCCCCCGGGTGCTCCCTCTCAGAGCAGTGTAATCAGTACTCTGTGGGAGTTTACACGCTGGGGAGCAGGGGGGCTTTCTTCGAACCATCGTCCCCGCTGGATGGTTTCAACAGGTTAGTGGCATTACGTTGTTTGGTGCTTCTGACAGATCCTGACAGATTGTCAAGCCCAAGATTGTTGCCCAGCCTGGACGATGGACACCAATATGGTATTGTCTTCTCTCCTGGAGAGCATTACGGCCCTTCAGATAGAGGTACATACCTCCAGATCCGAGAACCAAGAGCTTAGGAAAGAGATGGGTACTTTAAGGAGGGAAGTGGCAGGCCTATCCCGAAAGGGTAAACCCGATAGAACAGGGACAGGGACTTACATCAAAGAGTGGACCCTGCCTCCTCCGGTACATGCCACACACACACACCAGCTGACAGTAGAACGCAGGGAACAGGTTTCTTTTCTGCGGCACAAGCATTCCCTCTTTCTGTAGAGCCTGCCCCGACTATCCAAGTGGTGCAGAACACAGGGATTCCTTTGGCTCCTCCTGAACGCTTCTTTGGGGATGCGAAGAAGTTCGAGATCTTTCTTAGTCAATGCCGGCTACATTTCCTATGTAAACCTGCGGTGTTCCAGGAGGAACAGGCCAAAACCGCGTTCGTAATGTCCTATATGGGGGGTAATGCAGCTAGCTGGATTATTCCTCTGATCGAGCGAGACAACCCCATCCTGTACAATTTTCCAAACTTTTGTCTTGAAATGAGAAAGCTGTTCGACCGCAAGCCACATGTAATGACCTTGGATCGGGAACTGATAACCCTCCGACAGGGATCCCAAGACTTGCTGACGTATATAAGTACATTTAACCAACTCCTAGTGGAAACTGATTGGCCCCTCAAAAAACGCACTACGCTGTTTTACCAAGGATTGCGAGGGGAATTAAAAGATGTTCTGTCTCAGGTGGTGCAGCTGCCCCAGTCTTGCGATGAGCTAATTGATCTCACAGTCCAATTGGATCACCGATTGCAGGAAAGAAAAGGAGACAAGAATCGTGGAGAAGTCCGTTACTATCTTCCAAGACACAAACCCGTCACCGAGGAACACACTAGAGTAACAGAGGGATCAGAACCTATGCAAATCAACAGCATTCGAGGGCCTCTTACATTCGAAGAAAAAGAAAAGAGACGGAAACAGAAGCTGTGTCTTTATTGCTGAAAAAGTGGGCACTTCATCAAGGAGTGTTGAGCTCGGAACAGATTCCCTGAGAAGCAGGCCCCCCAAAGGATGCAAGCAGTGGTCCATCAGCAATCGGAGAGAAAGGAGGCGACGGAAAACTAAAGAGCCTGAGTCAGGTAGAAGTCCCTGGCTCGGGTATCAAAAAGGAAGTGATCTCTTCTGTGTTGGCCAACACTATACAGTCTTCCATAGCACATCTCAACGTGTATATCACTTTATGGATCACAGGTGAAACACCATTACAGATGTCTGCACTGCTGGATTCTGGAGCAACCGGAAATTTCATGGACCTGAAGTATGCGCAGAACATTGGTGTTCCTTGTGTGAAAAAGGAATCTCCTGAGCCGGTGAAAGCCGTGGATGGAACAGCGTTGACGTCAGGATCATACCATCCCCATGGTGATGCAGTTCGGTGAACACCACTACGAGACTATTCAATTCGATTTAATTGACGCCCCTCAGTTCCGCCTTATTCTGGGCATGCCATGGTTAACTCTTCACGATCCTGTTGTCCGTTGGGCGGCACGCACAGTCACCCTGGAATCGGGTTTTTGCAGAGAACATTGCACCAAGGACCATTTATGTCAAGACGGAACCATCAGTACCCAGGCAGGTCTTTTGGCAGCCGGATGCGCAGACATCCAGTATTGCTGCTCTTCCACGTTACCCTTGATGTATGAGGACTACAGGGCAGTATTCAACAAGAAGAACGCTACTCAGTTGCCGCCGCATAGGACATACGATTGCCGCATTGATTTGACACCTGGAGCCGCCATCCCGTGTAGTCGGGTTTATGTCCTCACCGAACCAGAGACACAACATCTGAAGAACTACTTCGAAGAAAACCTTGCATCCGGATTCATCAGGCATTCCTCGTCACCAGCCTCCTCCCCTCTCTTCTTCATCCCCAAGAAGGAGGGGGACCTAAGGACATGTATTGACTACAGAGCCATCAACAGGGTTACCATAAAAAACCGCTACCCCTTACCACTCATTCCTGTGCTCTTGGACCAACTAAAAGGGGCTAGACTCTTCACTAAACTGGACTTACGGGGAGCCTACCATTTAGTGAGAGTGAAGAAAGGCGATGAATGGAAGACAGCATTCCGGACAAAGTTCGGGTTATATGAATATCAAGTGATGCCCTTCGGGCTGTGCAACGCCCCTGCTGCTTTCCAGTACTTTATGGACGAGGTGCTACGTGGTTATCTGGAGAAATTCTACATCGTCTATATTGACGACATTCTCATCTATTCAGCTAATCCACAAGAACATGTCACCCACATAAAAGCAGTGCTGGACAGGCTCCAACAACATGCCTTGTACGCCAAGCTGGAGAAATGCCTATTCCACGCTGAAGAGGTCAACTTCCTGGGCTACGTTATCAACGCAAAGGGATTCCAGATGGACGTAGGAAAGGTAGAAGCAATCACACAATGGAAGGCACCACACAACGTTAAATCGGTACAGAGTTTTCTGGGGTTTGCTAACTTTTACCGACGCTTTATTAAAGACTTCTCGAAGAACATACACCCCATAACCAGCCTGTTGAGAAAAAATGCTCTCTTTGTGTGGAATGAAGAAGCAGATCGGTCCTTCCAAGTCCTGAAAGAATGATTTACTCATGCACCCATCCTACGACATCCTGATGCTCAGTTGCCATTTGTGGTTGAAACAGACGCCTCGCAATATGCCTTAGGGGGAGTGTTGTCACAACGGCATCCAGACACTGGACAACTGCATCCCGTGGCTTATTTCTCCAAGAAGCTCACTCCCTGTGAGGTGAATTACAACATTACTGACAAGGAACTGTTAGCCATCAAGAGAGCCTGCGAGTAGTGGAGACATTATTTATTGGGAGCGCATCACACTGTAGAAATCTATACGGACCACCGCAATCTGTTGTTCTTGAAGACCACCAGAGCCCTGCCACTACGTCAGTTGAGATGGTGCCTCTTCTTCTCTGATTATGATTTTATCATAAAGTATCTTCCAGGTCCTCAAAATGGAAAGGCAGATGCCCTCTCCCGTACCGAAGAACCCAAAGAAAGCCTGCTGGAAGAACTTCCTGAGCCACCCTCTATTCTTCCCAAGACCGCGTTCCCAGGCAAAGACATCGCATTGATCATGTCACAAGACTTCCTAGAGGATTTGAAGGTATCTGTCGCTGACATGGATAAACTGGCCTGGAAACAGGAAGACCCTGACCACCGATCAGAAAAAGATGACCTACTGTACCATCATCACGCACTGTATGTACCGGAAGATGCCCTGCAACTACGGGTCCTGGCCTGGGCCAATGACTCTGTGTTAGGGGGGCACCTGGGAGTATACAAAACCATTTCCTGCATAGAACGTTCCTTCTGGTGGCCCACGCTACGCAAAGATGCTAAGGAGTACTTGAAGAACTGTGCCATTTGTGCGCAAGGAAAGGCCAGTCATACGAAACCAGCAGGATTGTTACGTCCGTTACCCATTCCTCCCCGTCCGTGGCAGACAGTGTCCATGGATTTCATCGTGGAAATTCCACCCAGCGAAGGGTATACTACCATCCTGGTTGTTATAGACCACCTGACAAAGATGGGACATTTAATTCCCTTGAAACACCTGCCCACCTCCTCAGAACTGGCTACCATTTTTTTCAACACATAGTGCGGGCTCATGGAATACCCTGTGTTCTCATTACGGACCGAGGAACTCAATTCACCTCTCGCTTCTGGAGAGCTCTTTGCAACACATTGAAGGTTGAAGCCAGACTATCTACCAGTTTTCACCCTCAAATGGATGGAAAGACAGAACGTCTGAACCAGACATTAGAACAATACCTACGCTGCTTCTCTTTACAGAACGCAATGGAATGGCACATGTTGATCTGGATGGCTGAGTTTGCCTACAATAATGCAGAACATTCTACGCTTGGTTGCTCTCCTTTCTTATGCCTCTATGGGCACCATCCTAACATGCTTCCTTTTGAATGGCCTATAGTGTCTAATCACCCTTCCATACATGAACATCATGCTCATCTGAGAGCGGTGTTGATTGGTGCCAAAAACCACTTGGCTACAGCACAAGACGCACACAAGCATTTCGCTGACAAGAAGCGGGCTCAGGAACCCGATTATCAAGTGGGTGACAAGGTGTGGTTAACCACCAAGAACCTTCATCTCAAGGGGGTGGACAAGTTGAAACCAAAGTTTATTGGCCCCTATAGTATCGAGAGGGTGGTTAACCCCGTAGCCATGAGATTGTCCTTGCCCCATTCCTGGCACATACACCCAGTTTTTCATGTGTCTCTGCTCCGTCCCTGTCCCCTCACCACTAGATTGCAAGTGAGGCCTCTTACCATAGAGCTAGATGGTCATGACGAGTACGAGGTGCGGGATATTCTGGACTCCCGACTTGTGAGAGGGAGGGTGCAGTATTTGGTGGACTGGAAGGGGTTTGGAGTTGAGGATAGGACCTGGGAGCCAGTTCGCAATCTCCACTGTCCCCTGCTGTGAGAGCGGTTTCACACCCTTCATCCAGGTAAACCCGGGCGACCGCCGAGGCGTCGGTCCTTGAGAGGGGGTTCTGTCATGATTGTCCACCAGAGGCAGGGGTTGAAGGGGTTAGGTACATCACCTCCTAGGGCTTTCCTCCCCTGTGTGTATGACGCTGCTACTGAAAAGAGAATGGCGCCACCTTCATTAGACAATGGGCACCCGTTCAGGGACTACAGGTCCCAGGATCCATTGGGACATACGGTTGGAAAGAAGACCAGGCACCGCCCTGGTGTTTTGGTGATCTATAAATCCCCTCCCCTTCCTGGGGTCGGGGCTTGACAATTGTTGCTTTTCCTGGCCGGAGTTCCTGATCTCGGAGGGAGTTTCCTTGATTCCTTTGAAGCGTCAGTCTTGTTGGTTGGTTTCCGTGCTCGCTTCGGAGGAGCCGGCGGCTCCGGAGATCCTCGCTCCTCGCCTTCGTCAGTTGGGGAGACTGTAAGTTAATTTATCCCAAAGTCGGGAATGAAGCGCAGGAGCGCTCCTCCCGCACCTGTGACTCGTCTCATCATCCCTGCTCCGTTGTTCCTTACAGCGGGAAAGCCTGGGTGGTCTTCTGTACTCGTTGCGCTGTGTTTTCCAACAGCAGACGAGTACAATTGTTGTGAAGCGCAGGAGCGCTTCTCTCACAGCTGTGACTCTCAGCATCAGACCCGCTCTGTTGTTAAGTACGGGAGACAGAACAGGGGAACCCTACTCACTGAGGAACCAGGGTAAGTAGTTATAAAGGAAAACAACGGTTCCTGTGGAATAATACAATCAATATTTGTAGTAATATGCACAATCGCAATATAAAGGGCTTAACTAAGGTCAGAGGAGGAAGAAACCACGTAGACCGATGATTCAGTATAATACAATTTATAAGCTTTGTATTTCAAACAGGGGAAAGAAGTATATACAATGTCACAGATTCTTTGAAAAACATTTTTTGTGCATAGTGTCCCAAGTGAACAAAGGAACCTAAAACATAAGTGAAAAGTGTGAAAGTTATTTACAAGGTTTCCACAATTTTGTACAAGTCGACCATTATCAATTATATTCAGTGTGAACAGCAGCTATATACAGTGATATGCGCTGGAGGAAGCAAACCATTACCCAGATGGCTGTCCTGCACGGTCTTGAAGGGATGAGGAAGGCAGTCATATCTGCCTTAGCAACAGAAGCAAAGAACTGGGGGATGCCTGTGTATACCTGTGAATTAGTATGCTTGACCAGAGTTTTCTTATTTAATACTTGGTTGTGCTGACCAACTGGTATCTAATTTAATAGCGATGAGTGGAAGTTGTGAAATGTGAGCTGAAGAGAGTACTTCAGATCAAGAATGTACTACTCTGAGGTTAGGGGTGGGGGAGTCACAATGAAGATGGCCATGCAGGATCTAGTAAGGATCCATGAGCTAAACAGGAAAACAGTAAGCAGACAGGAGCCTCTAGCGGTCAGTGTAGTAGGCAAGAGCTTGAGCCCTTCGCTCTCAGGAGGGAGGCTGGACCACATCCCGGGCTGTTGCTTTGAGGCATGAAATATCTGATAAGAGCATTACCCATAACGCCGGGACCACCAAAGGGGTTAGCAGACCCATGACCAGGCAGGAAAACGAGAAGTGGCAATTAGTCTGGGCTCTATGCAGTAGCTAAGTTATCTGAGATGGACAGCAAATCTTACCTACTGGAAACACTTCCGCATTAAGGGTCTTGCCAGCGCAAATGTAATTTACCCCAGATGAGAATGACAGGGTAAAAATTCCAAGGATGAATGGAATGCTTTGCATGTTTTCCCATCATTCTACACCCTATGGTGATCCTGTCCCCTGTGTCCTTTAGCATGAAAGAAATATTCCTTGGGTTTGTGGCTACCTGGACCATTACCTATAATGGAGGGAAAAGTACCACATCACAGTAATATGGGGCATGGTGCATGCCGCTAGAGAAGGCTTCTCTAACGAGTAGACTAACGAGTAGATCGTGAGCTACTGCTAGCTCTCAAGATACTTCTAAGTAGCTCCCCTAAATTAGAACCTTTTGTTGGGTTGAAATAATGTACTTATGCCAAAATTGTGTATTCAAGACAAAAATGTGTACATTTTCACCTGATGGTTGGAGAAAAATGGCAGAATTTCCAAAATATATTTAAGGTTAATTTCTGAGTGATAAATCATGTGGGGAGACTTATGCCTGGGTCATTGCAGGTGTGACTGTTATGTTTTTTTTTACATGTAGAGGCATTCCAAATTGACGAAGCTTTTTTTACATTCATGTTGGCAACCCTCTATTATGCATGAGGTGGTCACTGCTAGTAATCATGGATATGGTGGCCACTAACATAATCTTGTCAGATACAGTCACTATTGCAACACCAATAATACTAGTAGCTCACAATTATTTGCATTGAACATCAGTAGCACTTCTTACGCAAAAGGTTGGAGACCCCTGCGCTAGAGCATGTATGAATGGAACTGAGCTGTGCATGCAAGATTTCTATGTCAATCTGAGGGATGGTGTACTTCCAGGGTGAGCCCCTGATCTATCAGGAGGACCTGACTTGGATTACGTTTGCCTGAGAAGGGTATCACCTATAATGAACCTTCTAGATCTTTACTATAATGTTATAAGAAACTCTCTAGGAACACTAGCAGTTGTGAAACAAAGATGTTTTGCATGTAGAGGTCTTTATTCCTCTCCAAATAAAGTGGAGGAACTGTTATCCGTTTCAACTTGTCAGGGTGTTAGAATTGAAACGTAAATTGCCATATTACTCATATTTCACCCAATATTATGTTAGCATTTATATAGCTAATACATTATTATGCATACTGTATGTATACACAACTAGTAGATGCAGACATTATGTTTGTTAGGTTAACATTTGTGCCACCATTTTTGCTCTTGAGGACGCCATCTTGTATTATAATCGGAATTGTTACTTGATCATTTACGAGAAATGGCTCTTGCTGAGTTTCGTTTCTTCAATGTTGAATCTTGCTCATTAACGCATGCCTTTCCTATTACATGAAGGCCTTCTCCCACCTGTCTAGTAGGGAGGATAAGCCAGACGACCTTGGGCAATAGATAGCTTGTGCCAGGCTGCGGAATCGAAACTTGTGCTCTGTACCCCCATTGTATTTCAACAGCTACTAGTATTTTTCCATAGTAGGCGAGTCTTTGTCGGCTCTGCAACCTACATAATGTAACTGTATGTTTACTAGAGTCAGTCCCTCGTCAGCCATCATAGGAGGCTGGTCACACTGGACTCCACTGCAGTGTATTTTGTGAATAAACTAGTCTGTTGCGTTCTCTAAACGGGTCACTTCCTGCAGTTGGCGCCCGAACAGTGACTCCACCAGGTGGCCCATCCCGCCCGTAGTCGGGCTGTGGGGTCGGGGTTGCGTCCGGTCGGATCGGGGATCCCCATATGATAGAGCTTGGTTCTCGCAGCTGCCCCGCCTGTCTGATCGTGCGGCTCCTCGTCTAGTGGTCATCTTGGCTGGGGCCCTGAGAAGGCGAAACCCTTGGATCTGACCGATTGGTCTGAAGAGTCGGCAGTGGAGAATAATCTTGTTTGACCTGTGTGCACCAGGGGAGTTCATTGTGACCTCTAGTAAGAACGGCGCCATCTTGATTAACTTGGTGGGTCAGTGGACCCTTGTGATACGGAGCGTTTGTGAACGTTCCGCCAGGCCATTAGTTAAATTTGGTCTGGTTTTGAAAAGGCCTGGGGCTAAAGCCTATCTTGTCTTGGTGCAGTCTGAGGACTGACTTGTCTTGGTGCAGCTTCCGGACTGCTTTTGAGATCTCTTTGTTTGTGTGTGTTTTTACTGCGTGTGTGTGTGTTGATTGGGTGGATAGTGAATGTGTCTAATGCTAAGATGTCTTGTTGGAGTAAAATGTGGTGTGTTGGGTGTCGCAGTTGCTCTGCGGAGCATCGACTGGAGGAACGGCAGCTTGCGCCTCAAGAAGGCACTCCAAATTTTGAGATCTATGTGAAGCACGGTATTGACCCTATTATGTTTCGTACATTGTGGCACAAGTACACGAGGGACAATGTTGAGCTTCAGTGGCCACTGGATGGTACTTTTTTTTTTTTGAAAACAGACTTTATTGGTCAGGTGGCACATACCTTGCAGGGCTCTGTACCCCAGAGGCCTCTGCAGGAGCAAAGCATATATTGTACATACACCATGGACACTTTTATGTAGCGACAATATAACAATCAAACATATACTAAACAACACCCCCCTCCACACTCCTCCCCCACCCCCCCAGTAGTCGCGCAATAGCCTCAAAGTCCTACCCACCACCCGCGTGCAACTGAAACAGATCATAGTTTGATAGTATACAGCTCCCCAGGGCCCACCCCCGCCCACCGATGTCCCGCCAATGCCGTCGTTACCCCAATAGGTGTAGCTCCTGTGTCGCCGGCGGTGCCAACCATATGCCCCGGTAGTCTGCCCAACGCTTTCATATTTTATAGTGCTTACTCGGACAGCCCCTAGCCGTGAAGATGGGCTGCTCGAGCCCCATACCAAAGTCCAGGGCGTTCTTCCAGGCGGCTACCGAGGGGGCCTGCGGGGCCTTCCACGCCCTAGCGATATCACGCTTTGCCAATACCAGTCCCAATAGCAAGAGATGACGTTTATAAATATTGCCCCCTATGCCCTCCATAACATGAAGCAGGGCCAGCCGCGGCGTACGGGGGAGCTCCCACCACAGGACCTCCGAAAGGCAGGACCACACCCCCCTCCAGAATCTGTCCAGGGAAGAACACTGCCAGACCGTGTGCATGAATGTGCCTTCCTCCCGACCGCACCGAAGACACTCCGGGAGGCTATCAACCCCGCCCGCCACAATCGAGCCCGTGTAAAGTAGACCCTATGCAGATACTTAAATTGGATGAGGCGGAGGCGCACCGCTATGGCGGCGCCCGTGGGGCCACCAACGCCTCCCTCCAATCCTCCTCCTCCATCGTGCCCACATCCGCCTCCCAGTCCCTACGAAGCTTCTGGAGTGTAGGGGCGCTGTGCGTTACTAGTGACAGATATATCCGGGAAATCTTCTTTTCCCCGAGATCCCCCATGAAGACTTTCGCTTCCAGCGGGCTAAAATCGGGGAGGGAGTCCAGGCCCTCGAGGCTAGGGGACAGGGCATGGCGAAATTGAAGGTACCGGTAGAACTGGGACCGGGGCATGGCGAACTCTCTCTGCAAATCCTGAAAGGACTTAAGTGTTGTGCCCCTCATAACATCTCCCAGGGTAGATATCCCTATGGCATCCCAGCCCCAAAACCCCTGCAATGCCGCCAGCCCCGGTATGCGCCACTGGATGGTACTTTTGACTAACAAAAATTGAATAATTTACAGGACAAATTATTTGCTAGAAGAAGTAGACAGTCGATGTTTGATACTTTACAGGTATGGCAGAAGGAAGCTAAACAGAGGCGTATACGGGCCGAGAAGGCATCTAGGAAGAAGGCAATGCAGACAGGGGTGCAGAAAGCTGTAGCTTATGACAAAGAGCAAACAGAGAAAGGTATTGAGTGTGCTGATAGGAAGTTTCAATTACAATGTAATAAGTCTTATGTGGTTAGAGAGGAAGAGGATCCTTTTGTGGAGGATCTGTTGGAAACTCGTCCCCCACCTCCCTATGCCCCACAGAGAATATATCCTGATGTTCCGTTGTCCCAGTCTTCAGATGCTTCTCCACTCTCTTTGAGTCTCCCTGTGAGTTCAACAGACTCGGCTCCAGCTTTGTCTATCTCCCCATTGGTTTTACAAACTGCGAGTGTGGTGACTGCAGGCACCCCCGCAGCATCTGCTATTTCTGCATCCGTTTCTCCTCCTTCTCTTACTTCTACTACACAGTCATTATTGATACTGCCCCTATGTCTGTATCTCTTGTGTCTTCCCCAAGTCTTTCATCTGCCGTGTTGAGTAGTGTTAAGACACCAGTGCGAGGGTCAGATGGAGGGAATTGGGCGGCAATACGGGAGCGAATGGAGCAGGTATTGACTCGATCTAATGTAGGTGAGGAGGAGAAAATGATGGTTGCAAATCAGGCAGCGCAGTGGGCCCGAAATCCGATTTATAACGTGGAGGATATATGGAGTGTGGTGAAAGATTTTGATCCGTTTGTACAGCAGCATGCCCTTCAGCACATGTCGGCTACATTGATTAGTTTGTGGGAACAGTGTATAGGGGGCACAGCCCCTCAAATTATTTATGACATTCGAAAACGTGTATATTCAGCTGGAATGGCCCCTGTGGAAGTTCTTGGTAATGCCGGGACGCTACTCAGTTATCGAGAAAGATTACAACATCGTACTCCGGTTAGTGTGTCCCAGTTTCCGATGAGGGAGGTACATCCTATTTTTCATCCCGAGATTCCAGAGCAGCGGAACCAAAGAAATGAGGTGGTCCAACAATGGGTGGCGGTTCATTTTCAGGAACAGTGGGTTTATACTCCATGGAAAAGAAGTGAGGTATTGGCCCTTAAAAGTCAGTTACCAGATCCAAGAAAAAACCCAAGGCGTATTATAAAGAGTTGACAGAGGCTGCCTGTTCGTCAGTTATGACCCTTGCGGATATAGAGATGTTTTTTGGGCTGTTGGTGCCGGTGGACATATGGAGGCAGGTGCATACGCAGGATCATAGGGTGGAATTGGGTGGTTCTTGGTAGGAGATCAAGGCATGAGACACAGAGCGGAAGCCTGGTGAGAAACCCAGAGCTGAGATCCTGGCTTTACCGAGTTGTATCATCACATATATGCATTCTCTTATCCCACCCCGACGGGTGGATTGGGATAAGCTAACGGCGTGTCGTCAGAAGAAAGAGACTGTGTCTGATTTTTTTACTAGGTTTGAAGGGGTTTTCCTGGATTTTAGTGGACAGGATTTGTCAGTTGAAGGTGGTGTTCGTTTGTTTGTTAATAGGTTTATTACAAATCTGCTTCCGGAGATTGCGGCCCGGTTGCAGGCTTCAGAGATCACTTGGACTACCTCCTCCCCTTCGGTGATATTGAGTATGGCTCAGTACTATGAGCATCGCAAAAACGAGGAAAAGGATAAGGTGGATAAGAAAAGTAAGTATTTGAAAACGAGGGTGTTGCTCCAGCAAGTTGCAAGAGGGTCCGGAAGGGGACGGGGTAATGGTCCAGCTCAAAGGTCACAGCGTGTTGGTAGAGGTGGTGCACCCCTAGGGCCAAATCAGTGTGCGTATTGTAAAAAGGAGGGACACTGGCGGAGTGAGTGCCCAGATTTATTACAAAAACTTGCAGTTCCTGCCGGGCGAGGTTCGCGAGGAAGGGGCCGTTATGAGGCTGATCGGGATGAGGTTCAAGCAGGTGCATCCTCAGGGGGTCGTTCTGATCAGAACTATTTTGATGACCCCCGGGGAAGGTAGTACTATCATGATGATTATGATATGGATGATGCTGCAGGGATGTCCTATGGTTAGGACAGCCAAGGACAGGGAAAGGGACCAGTCCAAATTCCTGTAGATCAGCGTCGTCCTTATGTCACAGCAGATTTGCATGGTTCAGCACAGAAAGGTTTGGTGGATACAGGTGCGATGAATAGCTCTGTTTCTCATACGCTGGTCCCCGGGGCAGCCCTGTCTGGCCGTAATAATGTTTCGGTAGGTTTTTCAGGCGTACTGGTCGTGAGCCCCATTTCCAAACCTCTTGCTTTGACTGTTGGTCCTTTTACTGTGGACTCTCCATTTTTGTTAACGGCGAATTGTGGTGAAAATTTATTAGGATTGGATTTATTAAAAAAGTTACATGCTACAATTTCTTGTTCCCCAGATGGTGTTTACATGACTATTGGACCTAATGTGGCTAGAGCAAAACAGTGTCTGGCAAAGGATGCCCCACTTCCTCTTGAATTCAAGGATGTGCCGTCCTCATTGTGGGCCACGGGGATACGGATGTGGGGTTGTTACAGATACCACCAGTTTCCATAAAGGTTAAGGAGAATGCTGTGCTCCCTCGTATTCCCCAGTACAAAATATCACAAGCAGGGGAACAGGCTTTGATGCAGATTATACAGGACCTGGTCAAATCAGGGGTGGTTGAGGAGACGGTGGCGAATGTATGCAATAGCCCCATACTTCCTATTCTTAAGAAAGCACCATTGGATTCCCCTGATTCACATCCTGATGTTTATCGTTTTGTGATTGACCACCGGGAGGTCAATGAAATAGTAGTTCCTCAGTTCCCGGTGGTGCCAGATATCACCGTACTTTTGACAATGATTCCTTCCACAGCTAAGTTCTTTTCTGTGATTGATTTAAAAAGTGCTTTTTTTAGTATCCCTATTCATCCAGCCAGTAGATATCTTTTTGGCTTTGCCTTAGCTGGAAGGAGTTTCCAATTCTGTCGAGCTCCTCAGGGGTATACTGAAAGTCCCAGTATTTATAGTCAAGCTTTAAAAGGTCAATTGGACTCTCTCTCTCTTCCCTCAGGTAATGTATTATTGCAGTACGTGGATGACATTTTGATAGCCTCCGATACCGAAGAGGGTTGTCGGGAGGCTACGGTTAAATTATTGAAGCATTTGGCAAACAAAGGGCATAAAGTGTCCCTTTCTAAATTCCAATATTGTCAACAGCAGGTCACCTATTTAGGTCACCTGCTGTCGAAGGAGGGTCAAGGCTAACACCTGAACGAGTTGATGCCATTGTTAAGATGCCTGTCCCTGTGACACAGAGGGATGTGCGTGCTTTCATAGGCATCACCTCGTATTGTCGACACTGGATTCCTGCTTATTCTTTATTAATACAGCCCTTGCTTCGCTTGACAACTAAAGATGAGCATGAACCTTTGCCTTGGACGCATGAATGCCAGCATGCTTTTGAGCAATTAAAAGTTGCGCTTTTCTCTGCAGCTGTGCTTGGTACGCCTGACTATAAGAAGCCTTTCGTGTTGTACGTACACGAAACGGCTGGGTGTGCGCTTCCGGTGTTAACACAAGCCTTTGGAGGTAAGCAGAGGCTGTGTGCTTATTTTTCTGCTACGCTTGACCCTGTCGCCAGAGCCCTCCTGAGTTGTTTAAGAGCCGCCGCGGCTGCCTCTATACGACAGTCGGCAGGGCTCGTCCTCAATCATGACCTCACAGTAATGGTACCTCATGCTGTGGATGTACTTTTAAACAAGATAAAGACGCAGCACCTCACCAGTGCTCGTCTTACTGGTTATGAGTTAACTTTATTTGCACCCCATATTACTATCAAAAGATGTGCCATTCTGAACCCAGACACGTTACTACCCCTCCCTTCAGAAGAAAAGGACCAAGATGTCCATGATTGTTTGTTCCGCACAGAAGAAGAGACGAAGGGATGGGTAGACTTGACTGATGTCCCCTTATCTGACCCACAAGGGGAACTATATGTCGATGGTTCTTGTTTCAAATTATCAGATGGCACCACTACTGCGGCGTATGCTATTACCACGCTACGCACTGTAGTTGAGACCTTACGCATTCCCTACCAATCTGCTCAAGCTGCGGAGTTGATAGCTCTTTTGTGAGCATGTGAATTAAGTGAAGGACTGACTGTCAATATCTACACTGACAGTCAGTATGCCTTCGGGGTGGCCCATAATTTTGGACGCCTCTGGGCAGAGAGAGGATTCTTAACTTCACATGGAACTAGGATCCAAAATGGTCCGCTGATTGAAAGACTTTTGACAGTTTTGACCCTTCCCAAACGATTGGCAATAGTGAAGTGTAGTGCCCATAAAGCAATCACTGATGATGTAGGGAAAGGAAATGCCTTTGCAGATCAAACAGCAAAAGAGACAGCAAGATCGAAAATGACAAAAATGTTTGTGGCAGGACCTGCTAGATGGGTACCAGATGTTACCATGTTTGAAAATACACTGGACAGTATCAAGGAAATACAGTCTGAGGCGACAGTTGAGGAGTTGGCAGTGTGGCAGGAAAGTACAGGTCGTTTAGATGAGGATGGGTGCTGGACTGATAAAAGTGAGAGGCAGGGATGGATGCTACCCGATGCATATGTTTTTCCTGTAGTTACAATGGCACATGGTCCGGCACATATTAGTGCGAGGGGAATTTGTAGGTTATTGGATCCTGTGTGGCAAAATGACAATATCTCGAAAGTTGCTGTACATTTAGTGAGACATTGCATGATCTGTATGAAGCACAATCCTGGGAAAGGTACCCCTACACCTTCTGGTAATTTTGCACCACCTTCTCTCCCTTTCGAGGTGCTCCAGATGGATTACATCGAGATGCAGCGAGTTAATAATCTAAAATATGTGTTAGTGGTGGTTTGTGCATTTAGTAAATGGATTGAGGCTTACCCAACAAAAGAGAATACAGCCATGGCGACGGCAAAAGCTCTTATAAAGAAGTTTTTCCCGCGCTACGGTTTGCCCCGTTTGATTTGGAGTGACAATGGAAGCCACTTCAACGCCAAATTGATTCAATTGGCGTGTGAAAGTCTGCACATCAAGCAAAAATTCCATGCGGCAAACCATCCTCAGTCAGCAGGTTTAGTTGAGAAGTTCAATGGTACCCTCAAGCTAAAGATGGCTAAGATCAAGGAAAGTACTGGGCTACAATGGCCAGATGCATTACCCTATTGTCCACCAGAATGACAGCCCATTCTAGAACAGGATTATCGCCATATGAGGTGGTCTTCGGCCGCCCTGCAAATGTGTGGGGCATCCCTAGGCCGAAAAAATATTCTGAAATAGATTATCCTCTGTTAGTCGATTATTTATATGATCTTACTAAAAGTTTGCGTTCTATTTATCAACAGATACACAAGGTGTTGCCTCCAGTACCAGAGGGGCCCGGGCATACCATACAGCCTGGGGGTTTTGTGCTCGTAAAGAGCTTCCAGAGAAGAGACAGTTTGGAGCCCCGGTGGAAGGGACCATATCTGGTCCTCATCACGACAAGGACAGCAGTGAGAGTGGATGCCGGAAGCACTGGATCCATACTTCGCATTGCCGGCGAGTCCCACTCCCCCTCCCCTATGATCGGTGGGTGCAGCAGGGGATAGGAGACCACGAAACTGAGAGAGTCCCGCGTTTTGTGCCCTTTTCCGATGCCCGGCTGACTTGGGCGCAAACGGAAGAAGAGAGTGAGGAGATTCTGAACAAGGCAGTTCCCCCAGAAATTAAGGCTGCTCAGGTTTCCTCCTCATCTGACCAACTGGAACCTGAGCCTCGCTCTCCGACACCCCCTGAATTTCAAATTCTTCTCCGAGATGAGACAGTGCCTGGAGTAGAAAAGTACCATTTGCGTCCTCGACGGAAGGGTAGTACAACAAAGGAGAACTGAGTGTAGCAGGGACGGACTTTGTGGATAAGATTAGTAGAATGCTCCCTTGTTTCTGTTTTTCTTTTTAGGTTAGGGACCGGACAATTGGTGCACTGCCTGTGGCGCAGGACAGGATAAGTTGAAGGTGTTTTCCCTGGAGGGAGAGTACCCTATCCTGAGGATCGTGAACATTTGCTGATGAGCTGCAACAGGGTGGCTCCACCGTACAGTGCTCAATAGCACCATCGAGGATTGAACAATAGAAGCCTGCCAGGGAGGCTTGTAACGGACCCAGATCTTTTTACAGTTTTTTATTCTTTCCCTTTTTGTGTCCTTTCCACCGTTGGTTCCATTATATAACGTATCTTTCTCTGGTGTTTTTCATTTGTAGCTCTATAAGCAAACATGTATCTTTTTGGTCTACCCCGTGTAGAAGATGAACAGTTTTTTGTTGACCTGCGACCGGGGCAGATTGGTTTTCAATGGTTTCTCAAAAGAAAAATGTTTTGGGCTATAGTTATCTTGTTGTTTTTTTTGTTGGGAGGGGGGCTGTTCTGGATATTGGAGTGTTCTTCTGGAGTCACCTCGTCATGTGTTTTATATCATACAGTTTCCTCCGATCGCAATAAATGAACAGTACATAGCAATGTTTTTTTAGATACACACAGGAAATTCTTTGGAGATAGCACAGCTTGTTACCTCACTGATTCTGTTACAAGTTTATGGACAGCTTATCCATTATCTTTGGTGAATTATACATATGTTCGTCCTTCCCATTTTGTAGAAGCAAAAGGTGAATTCGGCCTAGGATATCCTGGACCTTGCTTATATTATAGAAAGCCGAGAGGGACAGGGTACCCTGGGTGCATGCCCGATATGTATTGTGGTGATCTGTACCTAGCTAAGAGAAATATCACCCTAACAGGTTGGCACTACCAAGATCTGACTGTCACTCAAGAAGCAGGTATTTATCCTGCGTGTTGCCCTGTAATAAATAGTACTGATGCTTATTTGTATCTCAATTGTTCTGGAGAAATAGTGTACAAAAATGTAATGCGCTTTAGGGAGAAAAGACTGATCCAAGTATGAAGGGGATGAATACTAGATATGCTCCATTAGATTATCAAGGTCTACTCTATGCACATCTAGGTTTTTATTTTCTATCAAATGATACATATTCTAATATGTACAATGGTACAGAGGATGTGGCCTTGGGGATGGTGTTGCCTCTTGAGGTGCCTTGTAAGTACAGCAAACCAAATATAAGATGGGTAAAAAGAACATTGACCAAGGAATTTTGTGAGGGCGTTACTGATTTGGAAGTTAATAATTACAACAATGGTATTACTTTTGGATATATCCTCTATTCTATTATTACCTTTGGTGGTACTGCCATGGCCAGGGGTGAACGAGCTAGAGAGTATTTGGGTGTAAATTGCAAATTTGATCTAAGTCTACAGTGGCAGCTTTACGGAACATCACTACTCAGTTGGAAAGCATGCGCATATACTCCGAACAAACGAGATATGCAGTTGACTTTATTTTAGCTAAGAATGGTGGTGCATGCGCAGTAATAGGAGAGCAGTGTGTAGTCGGTATCACGAATATGAAAAAAATATCACTAAACATATTTTAGACATTTTGGAAAATGTTCGAGGAATGGAGAGCGGCAATTGGAGCTGTTCATTATTTGGTGGTTGGGGCTGGGTTCTAGAAAAGGTGATATATTTCATAGTCCTACTAATATGTTGCTGTGTTTTGATTCAGTGTCTTTCCTTATGCTGCTCATACTGTACTACTTATCTGTCTCCCAAAAGAATTTCGATTCATGACACAAATGCGAAGATCATGCTCCAACAGGAGCTCGATAACATTATGCAGCTGGACGAAGGAGTTTTTGGTTCAACAACATCTCTTGCAGGGTCTGTTCCTGAAGTTCCCTGTGTTGATAATACATAGTGTTCTTTCCTTTACTATGTTTTTCCGTGCATATACATGAATATACATCCGTATTTGACATATTATTACCTGTTCGTTTTCTATATTTCCTCTATTTTCTAGAATTGTAAGGACCCTTACCTGATAGCAAGAATAAAGGTGCACGTCTTAGCTATATAATGCTAAAAGGAGGGTCTGTTAGAATTGAAACGTAAATTGCCATATTACTCGTATTTCACCCAATATTATGTTAGCATTTATATAGCTAATACATTATTATGCATACTGTATCTATACGCAACTAGTAGATGCAGACATTATGTTTGTTAGGTTAACATTTGTGCCACCATTTTAGCTCTCGAGGACGCCATCTTGTATTATAATCGAAACTGTTACTTGATCATTTACGAGAAATGGCTCTTGCTGAGTTTCGTTTCTTCAATGTTGAATCTTGCTCATTAACGCATGCCTTTCCTATTACATGAAGGCCTTCTCCCACCTGTCTAGTAGGGAGGATAAGCCAAACGACCTTGGGCAGTAGATAGCTTGTGCCAGGCTGCGGAATCGAAACTTGTGCTCTGTACCCCCATTGTATTTCAACAGCTACTAGTATTTTTCCATAGTAGGCGTGTCTTTGTGGGCTCCGCAACCTACATAATGTAACTGTATGTTTGCTAGAGTCAGTCCCTCGTCACCCATCATAGGAGGCTGGTCAGACTGGACTCCACTGCAGTGGATTTTGTGAATTATCTAGTCTGTTGCGTTCTCTACTGCGTCATCGACTCTTCATTGAATGGAAGGCTAGAGGAGGTCGAGAGTGACCCGGGTGGCCCTAAACGGGTCACTTCCTTCAAGGGTAAAGCTGGGGACTGGATAGGTCATAGATGAGCAGGATCTGTAAAGGTGAAAATCTCCACTCTACCAGCAATATTCATGAACCTTATATCTACCTATCAGGGTCGGACTCAGACAAAAAATAGTCTTGGGCGCCAAAGTATAAGAGGCCCCCATTAGCAAAGCATATTGCAAAACAGGTGTAATATCAGTGAAATCAACAGTAAAATCCGGCCCACCTGACCATAAAACCAGCCCACATCTTCTAAAATACTCGCCCACACATGGATCTGTCAGACTAGCATATCAGGCCCTGCCTGATTGCCTTATCGGCCAGTCTGACCCTGCTACCTATGGACCAGTTTCTGTTTGCTCGCACCGGGATACCACTTCTTAGTTGGATGAATGAATGAAAAGGCTTATATAGCGCACAGTTACTCAGAGAGTCTCCCGCTGATTCAACAGGTAACCTCAGGAGGAGAGAATACATTATGTCCTAAACAGATGCATCTTAAGCCTTTTCCGAAACCCTGTTTCATCCTGCAGAGCTCTAAATTGAATCAGCAAACCATTCCAGGCTTTCACAGCTAATACAACAAAAGATAACCCCCCTATCCTGAGTCGCTTAAAGCGAGATACCATCATCAGCCGAACCTCACTTGAGAGAAGTATCCTAGCTGATCAGTACCGCTGCAGTCTGGCAGACAAATGCCGTGGCCCTGTGCGAAGAAAGCACGAAAGGCTAAGACCAATGCCTTGAACAAAGTTATCTTTCTTTACTAGTAACTAGTGCATCTCCAGTAAGTACGAGAAGATGACAGAGGGGCGGGAAAGCTTGAATAATAGGCGAGCCGCCACATTCTGCACCAGTTGCAAACACTGAAGAAGATAATCTGGCAAGCTCAAATAAAGAACATTGGTATAATCCAGGCGCAAGATGACCAATGCATGCACAACCGCTCTCTGAGCTTCCCAAGGGAGTATAGTTAGGAACAGCTTTAGTGTTTTCATAATCCAAAAACAAGATTTTACCACCAATCCAACCTGGTACTTGAAAGAGAGAAGATGATCAAATTGAATGCCAGATTTCTATGAAACTACAGCTGGAGATGGAGGGGCAGGGATATCTCTAGGCCAACAACCGGTCGAACCAGGAATCGGATGTGCACCAAATACCAACACCTCAGTTTTGTCAGGATTACACTGAAGGTCATTGATTCTCATCTAATCCATCTCAGCGCCCTTGCGGGCAGCAAAAGCCTGCTTTACTGGTTCAGATCCCCAGTCATAAGATAGTAAGAGCTGCGTATCATCAGCCTATGATATGATTTTGATGCCGAAAGATTCCACCAGCTCAGTTAGTGGAGACATATAAATATTAAACAGCGTCGGGCTTACTGATGATCCTTGGGGAACACCCAATTTACGTATTTTAAAATCTAGAAATAAAAGGATTTATCCAGAACTGTATTGCGAAATGTCCAGTGGTCACTTTGGTGGACAGTGAGAATAGGACTAGAAAATATTTACATATTGCTTTTTTTCCCCTCTGTACCGCAGCCACTCGTAATCAGTTGCCATGGCAACACCTAGTGTTCAGGGTTGTTGAATACAACATTTGTGTTGAGCAGTGTAAATGAGGCCTATGTCCTTCCTGCTTGATTTAGTAATATGCCAGTCAATTACACAAGGAAGTGTCACCTTAGCTCTACACCGGAAGACAACATTGGACTACCTGTCATTCAGACAGAGATCTGTTTTAATTTGTTATTTGCGTTTGGGTTAGGTTTTTTGGGGAAGGATTGCATGTTTGATATGATTCTATAATTGAGCATGATTTGAGAGTTTAGTGTAGATATCTTTATAGTTGGAATTTTCCATTTTAACTGGTTGGTGACTTTTGAGCTGGATTTTGAACCGAATAGGACTCGTTACATCGCGAGCCATTACTCCGCATGCCATTACAACGCAGTCGTTACAACGACCACGTTGTTACCACGCAAAGCCATTACTACGCAAGTCGTTACATCGACTTGCAGTAGATGGCGCGCTGACATTAGAAATGTATAATTTACTATTCCAACTCCAGCCTACGTAACAGTAGGGAAGGTGTTGGAATAGTAAACTATACTATTTCTAATGTTAGCGCGCCATCTCGACGGCAAGTCGATGTAACGACTCTGCGTAGTAATGGCATTGCGTGGTTACAACACGGTCGTTGTAACGACCGCGTTGTAATGGCATCGCGATGTGATGCCCGCGTTGTTAGGGTTGTTTACCTTTTGGACCATCCACAAATAAGAGGTAGTCGTTTTTTAGTACGTTTATGTGCACTGCTATGTCAGAAAGCTATGGGTCAGTCACCCAAAGAAAATGTATGATCTTTACGTTCAATAACGTGTCATGATTTTTCACTTTAGTGGCTCAAAATGAGGTTTATTATTGTGACGTGCTAGGTTAGTTAGATCGGTGTAATGCTGAGATGTTTGACTCTGTATATGTTTGGAGATATGTTGTTTTTGATGCCCTTCATTTTTGCATTTCTATTACGTTGCATCTTTATAGAGAACTCTAGCTCGTGCTGGGATATTTTTGCCAGGACTGACCAACTACAGACTGCAACCTGTTGCACTTTAGAGTTCTGCAGTCACAGATGACACAGTTCAGTGAGTCTTAGAAGGGCAAGTCGTACAGACTAAATAGTAGGAGGGCTATTACTGCAATCAGTCATATTTTATCTTAATGCGGATAGTTTGAAGGGGAGACCAAGACCCAGAGAGCTATGGAGTGTTATGTTATGTTAAAAGGTACTTGTAGAGTGCACAGCTACTCAAAAGAGTTTCCCGGCGCTAATGAACCTCAGGGTTGGACTGTTGCTGTCATTGAAGGGGGGAAGAAAGCCTTTAGGTAGTTGCTGGAATAGCCAGGTTTTCAGCAGCTTCCTGAAGGTAAGTAAGTCCAGCACCTGTCTAAGTGTCACCGGCAGAAGGTTCCAGACTCGGGCAGCAACAAGATACATATCCCAACATGGTACCCAAATATCTTAACCAAAAAATTGTCTGACTGAAATATCATGTCCTAAATATAATTTAAAAAATATCACCCCATTGGAGTTAATAATAGAATATGAACTCAAAATGGCACAGTATTTTGTGAACAATATTTAGAACACAATATTTCTGTTAGATAACGTTTTTACTAATATTATTCTGACATACAAACATATCTAAAAAGAGAGGGGAGACAGACATGCAGCAATGTTTACAACTTAAAGGCAATCCAACGTAAGTGGAAAAATACAGAATGAAATACAACATCTCAGAGGGAAGCTGAGGGAAAGTGCTGTGTCTAATATGGTTGGAAGATTGTTAAAAGATTGTTCCTTAATGTCACCTAAATGTTAACCACTAGATCCAAGACTCATCACCAGACCTCTTGTTCATCACAGAAACCTGCCATGTAGCCATTCCTTTCAGATTAAGAATCCTACCCCAAATCTACCCCAGGAAGAGAGAATGTGGCATTGCAGTTGTTTTCAAAAACATTTGGGAATCAGAAACTTCAGACTTTGCTAGGACTGAAAGCGAATCAGTTCTTACACAATGCTCGCTTTCCTTACATTTTCTTGTTCATATTGGCTGATATATATACCCCATGACCGCAAAATGGAGCATTAGCTGACTCCTTAATAGATGCCATCTTGAGATCACAATGCATCACAAGAATATCCATTTCCTTGGAAGTTTGAAGATCTTGTTAGAGCAACCTGACCTCATCTAAATGAGATCCATCACGGCCCTGAATGTATTCCAACTTATGTCTGGTTCGACTAATGCAGGCGGACACGCATTGAATAGAATTATCATTGCAGCAGGAATACTAACAATGATAGCAAGTGTCCCCATAATCTGATGTGGGTATATTTTCACCCCTCCTGTGTGAACCTGCTAATCAGAATAACTGCAAGAGGAGCAATTGTGAACTGATGTACCTAAAGACAGTGGAATAAACTCAAAGTATCAGAATTTGACTCATGCCTTACCAAGACCACTTCCAACAAAATATTAACAGTTTTGGATCAGTTCAAAAACTGGATTATCAAAGGTTTCAACAGACTATTTACCCAAAAGATATCCATTTACTCGATGCACAAATGAGGACCCTTTGGATAAACACAAAGATAAAGAAAGCAAAAACAGAACTAGGCGACCTACAATGCTAATGGAGAAATCAAACTACAAAATTTACTAAATTCACCCACAGCATCAAAATAGGATATACAAATCATGCATTAAGAATGCAAACAGACTCAGTTTACATAGACCTGAACTACATATTCTCAAATTGTGCAGCTCATAATAGATAACCACCATACTTCAACACCCATAAAACTTCAGGGATGCTTTTGTCTCCCCCAAAAAAAAATTAGAAGACTACCTGAGGAGCAACATATGCAACATCCAGCCTTCAAAGAACGTGATAATTAAAACTAATGGCAAAAACAAACAATGTCATATTAAAAGAACTGATCCAAGAAATCAGGTGATCTGGTTCGCTATAAGACGCACACAAATCTCCAAAGACATTTTACTTTTCACAGATGATACCTCTGCAGCAAAAACATATGCACCAACTCTCTAGATTCAAGAACTTTCTCATACAAAATCAAGACCTCCTTCATCAGACTGTTCATCACAAAAGAGAGTCTCGATCCAACAGACCCAGCCAGCTGTAGACCAATCTCTGAGCAACCATTTCTAGGATAACCGATTGGAAGAACTGCTTTCTGCCAGAGCTCCAGCTTCACAGCAGAGAACACCCACTCTTGGTCCATCATCATGGCTTCCACCCAGTCAAAGACACTGAATCCACCTTGATACCCACCTTGGATGCTGTGAAATGGCGCTTGATGCTATTTGCTATGCAAGTCTTCGACTGGGAATAAAAGAGCTCGACATATGGGGAGGTATTCTAAGCTGGATCTCCATCTATCTCCAATGTTTCTCTCCCAGCACCCATTGACCTCTATTTCTTTCAGCACACACACTGTGGAGTTCCACAAAGGTACAGTCAAGGATTTTAACATTTTCCTTATCTCATTACCAAACCTGATCAGTTCTTTCAAACTAACCTTCTACAATAACACAAGTGCCTAACACAGATCACAGATAAGCCTAAACATGGGAAACCGTAGGACCTAGGGTCATCAACACTTGGCCATTGTCTCTGTGACATTCATGAATAGATGCTGATCAACCATCTTAAACTCCTCCAAAACTCATATTCTGACCTGTTGAGAGTGCAGTAACCACCAACTGACTTACTTCTGGCCCATCAACATCAGAGGTTGTAATAAATCTCCAAGTGATTATGGACTGGCCTTAATCCATCAGTTGAACCTTCAACACAATGCTTATACTTCAGGGGAGGCCACAGCACTGAGACTGCCCTCATCAAGGCTACCGATGAGATCAGGGGAGCTGTGGATAGGGGGGGCAGGGCAGTGTTGGTGTTGCTGGATCTGTCCGCTGCCTTTGATACGGTCCATCACGGTATTTTGATGGACCGTCTAAGGGCATGCGGGGTCTGGGGGAAAGCCTGGGACCTTTTAAGATCCTTTCTTTCAGACAGAAGACAAATTGTGGCACTCGGAGACTACCAGTCTAATCCTTTCACTCTGCCCTGTGGGGTTCCCCAGGGCTCTTCTCTTAGCCCCACACTTTTTAATGTTTATGTTTCCTCTCTGGCGCCTATTGTTAGGGCATTTGGATTTGGCTTGACATCATATGCAGATGACACCCAAATTGTGGTGTCCCTGCTACCCGGAGAGGAGGCAGGGTTAGACAACCGATTTCAAGAGTGTATGTTATCAGTGGGGAATTGGATGGCAGACAACTGCCTAAAACTTAACTCCGGTAAAACCGAAGTTATGCTGTTTGGTAACAACTCTAACTTTTGGACCCCAAATTGGTGGCCACCTTCGATGGGGTCCCTCCCCTCACCCACCAATAAGGTGAAAAACCTTGGGGTGATAATGGACGAGGACCTTACCTTTAGTCAACAGGTCACCTCCGTGACCTCTAAAACATTTTTTGTGATAAAAACAATTAGAAAAATACTGCCGTTCCTGCCCCCAAATAGCCGGCAAATAGTGGTCGCGACTCTCGTACTGTCGAGGTTGTACTACTGTAATAGTCTGTACCTTAATGCTCAACAAAGGCTTTTTAATAAACTCCAGACGCTGCAGAATGCAGCCGCTAGACTGATTTCTGGAACACCTCGGTTCGCACCCATTACCAAGGAAATAAATAAATTGCATTGGCTATCGGTGAGGAATCGAGTTCGCTTTAAGGCCCTTTGTCTAGTTTTTAAGGCGCTGCACGGCGCAGGACCTGACTATTTAAAACAGCGTTTCCAATGGTATTTACTGAATAGACCACTTTGTTCATCAGAGGCCAGATTGGTCGCAGTACCATGCATAAATAGAGTTTGTTGGGGAGGCAGGAGTTTCGCCCACAATGCGGCTAAAGCCTGGAACAACCTGCCATTTCATTTAAGGTGCATTACTAACCTATTGGCCTTCAGGAAGAGCCTTAAGACCTGGCTTTTTGCCCAATACATTTCTCTCATTTTTCATGCACAGGAGTTGTAACTAGCGCCAGGACACCTTCGGGTAACAGTCGCGCTGTATAAATGCCATTAACATAACATAACATACTCCAAGTGATAATGTCCCACCTAGGATACCCCTAGGACCTCCAGCTCATTACCATCCTCTTCCTTTTGCATGTGGAGTAAGCAAAGGACTTGCAGCCTAGTGGCATCTCTCTTCCTACCTCACAAAATTCAAAGTATCCAAAACACCTATGCAATACAGCTCCTACACCTTCATCAGTGGGATTCCATTACACCAGTGGTGGTGCGTCCATTGGGGGCGTTGGGGCGTTGCCCCACTAAGCACCGTCACGCTAAAATAAAATTTAATTGCCACCAACTTCATTAAAAGTAAAAAACAAAGTCTGCTGAATACGCTACCCGCTACCGGGACACGCCCGACTCGAGGCAAGCGGACGGCGCTGAAGGGGGTGGGGCTGCAGCAGCTTGAGTGACAGACTCAGCGCAGCACTATTAGCGCAGCTGCAGCAGTAGTGCGCATGTCCGTTTTTGGGCTGGTCATTTTTATGACCAGCCCGAACATGCGCACACTACTACCTTCCCGCAGAGCGACTGGCGAGGGAGGGACCCAAGGGTGCTTCATACGGCAGCCCCCGGGTCTCATAATGGGCGGTGAGTAACCCTGCTCTTAGCCAATCCTGGTGCTGCAAGCAGCGCCAGGATTGGCTGAGACACCGCGCAGCCTGAGCCTGAGGGCAGGCATAACAGTATTGGGTGCCGCGCGTTGGTGGTGGCACTGCTGCAGCCGCACTTGTATGGCCAATCACTGTGGCTTATTATGTGAAGCCATGCAGTAGTGATTGGCCATTTCGTTCCTACGTCGCAGCGCAGCAGTTACGTCACCGCACCACATGACACACCACACAGACGACCTCGTGCCGGTGTCTACTGCGTAAGGTGAGCTATAGGTTTGACGGATGAGCTGTAGGTTTGACGGGTGAGCTTTAGGTTTGACGGGTGAGCTGTGTGGTGAGATTGGGTATTGGATCTGTGAAGCGAGACTGGATTGATGTGCTGGTGCGTGTAAGATCCCACAATCACTGGGGCGAGCAGCGGGGTGAGGTAGTATGAGAGCTATGTCGGGTGAAATGTGGGACAGCAGGGTGTAAAATGAGCAGTGGCGTGAGATGTAGGTCCATCTGCGGAATGCGTGGTGTATACTCTGGTAAATTTGGGTGGGTTAATATGGTGTATGAGGTAAGCGAGGTAGCTTGATTCTTGGGGTGCTGCGGGAGACAGCAGAACTTTGCAGGATGCGCCCTGCCCCGCACGGCCTTTCCCGGGATGAGCCCAACCATCGCTCCCCGCTTATCCTCCACCCGCCTGACGCAGCGCTCGCCCGCCCGCCCACCCGCTGGGATGAGTTTACTGACGGCTGCAGGGCTCTAATCTCCCCCACAGCAGAGGCTAGAGCAGTCATTTAAGGATAATTAGTTATCCTAGAGGGAGGGGCAGCGAGATGCCGTCCTTTACTCTCGGCCCGTTGACGAGCCTGTATTGTGCGCAGCGCTTCAAGAGCTAGAAGTACTAACAGTAGGCGCTATTTTATACACGTATTGTTTATTTTTGGAATTGTATACAGCGCGGACATTGCCAAGGGTCATCACTCAGAGCGCTCTACAAGAGTTCAATCACCGACAATTAACACGAGAATATTTGAGACACAGACAGAAAAAGCGAGAGACAGAAGAGAGTGTGGGATCACATATTCAGCCCAATCCTCTTTCAAAGAGAAGGGTTTGAGTTTCCCTTTAAAGGTGGCATGCCCGGGGCCTTACGGAGGTCGCAGGAAGAGGGTTCCAAATTATTGTATTGCTTCTAAGAATGATCAGCTGATCTGGGTTCTCCTTTGAAGGTGGGAGGTTCCACCTTTGTGTCCCCAGTTCGTCATTCTTTTAGTTGGGTGGATGAGTGCAGAGGGATGCGGGCCTTGTTACTAGTGTAACGTTCGGGGGTGCAGGACTGAGGTACAGTGACTGAGTTGGGTGTAAAATCTTACTGCAATAGCCTGGTGCTCTGGGTGAGCAATTTGGTGAATTGGTAGAGCTGTGCTTCGGCCTCTGAACAGCATGGGGTGGCGCAGATCAGAGATGCTTTTACAGAGTTGTCTGTGGCATCTTAGTGCGGCTCCGAATGTAATAGCAGCAGGCGTTGTGGGTTAAAACTGAGGTGAATTTGCAGAGCTTTGTGGATTTGAGAATCGGCGCGCCTGTGTGTGTCTCTGTGCAGGTGAAGTATGTCTGTCCTTAGTGTCTGTCTTCCCATAAGTCTTGCTGTGTTGGCCGAACTCCAGCAGGCAGGCCAGAGGGGGCTGAGAAAAGATGTTCCCAGGGCCTGACCTTGCGCCTATTTGTTACTCTATCCTTTACAACTGGGAATTCATAACTGGATGTTCAAGTACTGCGTGTGCACCTGCGGCAGGTAGACCAAAAAGAAAACCACACTCGGATATACAACACACGCTGTTACTCTGCCCCACTAAATGCACAAATAAGAGCAAATCGCTCGCCAGGAAGCTAGGAAGCAGGCTTAGATGTTCTGCTTTTTGATGCTGAATTTCCCCAGGGGCTTTTTGCTGCTGAAACTTGTAAAAACAACGAATAAATGAAAACGTAAGTTTTCAGGGAGGTCCACTAACTCTAAGGCTAGCTAACAATAGTTATAATAATAATAATTATTATAATAATTTTCCTGCTTTCTCAAATTTGCTTGAAAATGCACCGTTTGTCCACTCTTTTTTCAAAATTTTCTAGGGTGGATAAGCCCCCCAAACCCCCCGTAGGTTGTTCGGGCTCGCTCGCTTGCCGCAGTGCAGTATGACAATAATGTTACGCCTCACCACTTTCAAATGTCACCAGCCGCCACTGCATTACACCAGTGCTTCTACGCCTCCCTGGCTATCTGTATCCAAACATTCTACTTTCAAGGAACTCTGCTTTATCCACAGGGTCATCCAAGACAGATATGCTCATTGATCCTCCAAGCTAAATTCCAACAGTACACAAAGAACAGAGCTCTCTGTTGTCGATTTGCCCAGAGACTGTCCATTCTCTCCCACAAGACAAAGAGCATTGGTGGAATATCACTGCTACAAGCGATGAGACTTAGGCACTACCCAGAAGCAAAGATAAGAAACATATCAGACAATTTTAAGTTCACAAAGAGAACAAAGACTGAGGATAGAGAACCATTCGTATGGCTTTCCTTAACAAAACTGAGCATCTTCTGCTGAACTCAGTCCCGGCACAGACAAGGGAACACCTGAAATATGGCTTTTATCCCAAATAACTGTAACTAACCAGTGCAATTGGTGAGCTACTCATGTATTTCTCTTGGGTTCTCCTGATAGGGCACTTATTCCAGCTGCCTGCACCAAGCGTGTGTGGGGTGTGCTCCACAGTGGCTCCTTAGTGGGCCCCACAGAGCTGTATATCCTGGCAATCTATAACCAGTAAATGCTGTGGGATGCACTTCTTCAAACATGTAGCAGCTCTTTATCCTTCTGAACTCATTCTAGATTATCACAAACCTGGTGGCTTATTTATGAGAGCCCTGCATCACTTTTGCACCTCGTAAAGTGGTACATGCGTGACCCAGGGCTCTCATAAAGATTTATGAAGCAACTCAAAGCCAACCTGCATGGCTTTGAGTGGCCTCACAAATCATGAGTAAGGCGACACAGCACAAATCACTGCATCACCTTACTCTGTACCCGGGAGGCATTCCATGGGCATTGTGGTGTGTTTTCCCATGCAACTTCCATGAAATTTGATGCTTCCCCAGATTTAAAAAGTGTTGTAAACCTGGGAAAGCGTCAAATTAATACACCTCCCGAGGTGAGGGGTAACGAGGGGAAATATGTTTATTTCTCCTACCTTTTTCCTCTTTCCATGTGTGCTGCATTCTACAGCACACACAAAAAGAGGAAACACCTCATAGGATTGTTTTTGTGCAGGAAGGTGCCCCTTCCTGCACAAAAACAATCCTGCCTGCAACGGAGGCACCCTTGCACCATGGTGTCTATTGAATGCTTGAAGAGTGCTGCTGTCTATTACTCCTAGGAAGATACTTTAGATCTTATGAACTGTCTCTTCTGGTCATTTAGAATGGCTGCCTCTGTACAGTACAGGCTCTGAGCTGCCTCTCTTTTCCCTGGATAATCCTACAGGGCATTTACATTGACGAGAAAAGGCTGATGAGAGGCAACACACAGAATCAACAAATTACAGTGTACATAAAGCAAAGTTCAATCTTCAGATGTTGTGTTTTTGTTGCAAGTCTTTTATTTTTCAAAAGTCCTTTGTATACATGTGGAAAACAGTCAACGCGTTTCACCCTTCACAAGGGCTTATTCAGGGCAATATAAGGTAGCCAGATTCATATATCAATGTATTGACTCCAGCAAAAAGTAATATCGCAAAATGTCCCTGTTGGTGGACGTTGACTCCACAAATGAGGCCTAAGGCCGATGTTGAGTACCCTTATGTCCTTAGTCCAATTCAAAACGTACGTTGCCTTCGACCGGCGAAGAAATAACTCTTAAGGCATTGGTAAGACTCCAGTGTAATCTGTATTAGTACTTTAGCAATCCTTACTTGGTGTTGGTAACCAGCGCATGTCATAAGCTGCTTCTCTGTTATTATATAAGCAAATATTTACTCCAAAGATGATTTTCTTCTCAGTTATGGAGGTAACCCATAGAGGACCTACTCAGTTATTACCATTGCATGCCTGTAAGTCACTCCTCTCTCACTCTGAAGTAGTCCTTTGGAGTAGTACTTAGAGAACTTCTACTATGATCATACTTCTCCTCTGCAGGCCTATTAACTCTTCCCGCAACTCCAAGATTGACCTTAAAATCATGTACCAAGGGATGTGTATATTTTGTCCATCCCTGCAGGTCCCTTGCCAGACCCTCCAGGATTAATACATAGCATATGTCACGACTATTGTGTCCAGCACTTGGCGTTAGCTGCTCTAATGTTCCGCTGTTACCTTGAGAGGATGAGAAAGAGACCTGCAGAATAACTCACAATGGGCCCGATTCACAGAACTAACTTAAGACAAAATCCTAAACTTACTACCATTTTGATATTCACAGAAGGCACTTACTCATTTTGGTATTCACAGAAGGCACTTACTCATTTTCGTATTCACAGAAGGCACTTACTCATTTTGGTATTCACAGAAAGCACTTACTCATCAATGAGTAAGTGCCTTCTGTGAATACCAAAATGAGTAAGTTACTCAAAATGAGTAAGTTACTCATTTTGGTATTCACAGAAGGCACTTACTCATCAATGAGTAAGTGCCTTCTGTGAATACCAAAATGAGTAAGTGCCTTCTGTGAATACCAAAATGAGTAGGTGCCTTCTGTGAATACCAAAATGAGTAAGTGCCTTCTGTGAATACCAAAATGGTAGTAAGTTTAGGATTTTGTCTTAAGTTAGTTCTGTGAATCTGGCCCAATAAACATAAAGGGGCAAATGTATGACCCGGTTTGCGTCGCTCTTGCACCACGCAATGTGCTGCAAGAGTGATGCAAATCTTAAGTCAGATTTTTGAAACCACACAAAGCTACTCTCTGTGGCTTTGAGTGGCTGCAAAATTCTGGAGTAGCGCAGCGCAAATCGCTATGTTGCGCTACTCTGCCCTGGGTAGGCGTTCCATGGGTGTTGCATTGCAGTGGGTGTTCCCAGGCAACTCCTATGGATTTTGATGCATTCCCAGATTTACAACGACTTGTAAATCTGGGAATGCGCCAAAATCTTATGCCTTCCCAGGATAGACATAATGAGGAGAAATATCTTTTTTTCTCCTCATTTTATCGTCTTTCTATGTGTGCTGTATTCTGCAACACACATAGAAGGAGGAAAAAGCCTCTCAGGAGTTTTGTGCAGGAAGGTGCCCCATTCTGCACAAAAAGAATCCTGCTTACAACACAGGCACACTTGCATGGTGCAAGGGTGTATGCGTTGGCGCTAGGCTGCAAAAACTGCACCAACCCAAGGGGAAAGGACAGGAATGCGCCGTATTGAATAAATACAAGTCCTCATTTACAAGCTCCTTGCACCGCTGCTGCGTCGTCACTTTTGTTTGACACAGCGGCAGTGCAATTAGTGCACAACACTGCTCCTTATCTACAAATGGGCACATTGGGTCCAATACGTCAGTTTGTGGAGCCATGTGTCACATTATACCTGCGCCAGGTATAAGGTATGCAGGGTAGGAGGTCCCATGCAAAAGCCACGTAGAAGTGGTGCAGTGAAATTTACAATATTTCACTGCGTCACTCTATGACTTGACTGCGTCAAAATCCTTACGCCTGCTTAGACCGGCGTAATGATTGACGCAGGGCTTTTAACATGGGACTTGTCCATGTGTTCTGACCCATTGCTGGAGTTGCAACAGTTTTACGACCAACTCCAGCAATGCATCACTTTTTCGCCAACGGATGCATCAGAATATCTGACGCATCTGTTAATCCTTGCACGATGGAGCTCTGTATTATAAATACAGCGCATCCATGGTGTTGCAAGGGCATTTCACGCAGGCGCAAGGAAACAGATGCATCAACGCCAATGTGTCAGTTTCTTGTAAATGAGGCCCACAGTGTCAGGGGCGTAACACAGGCCCCCCGCAGCCTCCGCCGTGCGGGGGGGCCCCCTCAGCAGAGTACTCCAGCCGGAGAGCTCCTGATTGAGCTCAGACGGGGCCCCTCCACGTACCTTGCAGGGGGGCCCCCTCAAGTTTCGTTACGCCACTGCACAGTGTATTCCTGCCCTTTTCCTGTGACACAGGGCAGCGCAACAAGGTGACGGCAGCACAACAAGGTGACGTGCTGCGCTGCGCCACAAAAGTAATAAATACGCCCCACATTGCATGCACGCTAGCTCTCCCTCCTCGTCCCACTGTTGTGCTATTATGCGCTGCAACCTCGCACAGATAAGTTCACAACTCTGGTCACTCACAACCCCAGCACACTTCCCAAATAGGTCTTACTAAATCGCCCTTCCAACCAAGCACGCCCCACTGTGTAGCATGTTACCAGTCCGCTACTACACTTCGGTAACTCTTCAGGGGTAAGAAGAGCTTTGCAAATGCATCTGTAGTAAAATACAAGGATGTACGTTGCCCGCTGAAATTCTGTTTTGTTGTAAAAAGTATAAATGTATGTATTATTAAACATCCACTACCACCTAATCTCATCGCCTCCACTGTGTATTCTACCAAAACTGTTAACTCCCTAGTGCGCCTGGAGATACCATTGTCAAAATGCCAAATACAGTTGATACATTAATATAATCTGAATCAGATGTTCCAATCAACATACAAAATTATTTCATTATGTCCAGAGAATTGCAATCCATGATGATTGTTTCAGTAAAGCCAGTAAGTTGTGGCAATCAGCTTAAATTGTACGGGCAAATTCTTTGTCCAAAAACAGAACTGTAATATGTCTGAAAACATGTTCGATAGGAGCCACTTAGAAATGTAAATAGCACTTTGCTGCCATCCTGTGGCCAATCAACAGAACGCTTTAATACGTCTCGGGCCCCTTTCCTTTGGAATGAAGGCTTGATGTGCAATTATTTCATTCGTAAAAAACAGGCTGCAATGTGCGACAGACGTTTTGCGATATATAGCAGTATTTTGCAAACCCACCTATCTACTATTAGGTGAGTTTACAAAACACCGAATTGCATGGGACGTTTAATGGCATGACTAAATAATATTCATTAGTCAGGCAGCAAATTTGTGAAACGTCTGTGATTGGCTTCAGTCACAGAAGAAGGGACAGCAGTAGACCACCATTCCCATGATGGCATTCCAAAATGGCAAAGTTTTTTTTAATGCAGCTCTTGTTCCTCAAAATTATGAGTGTTGCTTTTAAATAAAAAACAGATTTCAGTTTTGCAAAACTTCAGAGGAAGTAGGCAGCCTACTGCCCCCAATGCAGCTAACACGATTCACAAAGGGGAAGGGGTCTTAAATGGCCCCTCTTCCTTTGCGAATTAGTTATGATGCCAACTTGAGGGTTGATAGCTGGTTTGCATCTTCAATGACGATTGTAAACCATTGATACATTCCTTTCCGACGCCCTTTTCATTCTCTTCCGCCTCCTAATTGCCATTTGGAAAGGATAGCAAAAGTCCTTTTACAAGTCAAAAAAATTCTAATTAGTAAAAGTGCTTTTGTACATAAAGAAAATCCAATTTACTGATGCAAACCTTGTGATTATTCAAATTGCGAGGTTTTTGATCACAAAAGGGCTTTCAACGTGAGGCCACTAACATTTTACGAAAAAAGGCCTACCATGAACCATGAAAGTTTGCAGCTAGTTGAGATATGATTGTGAAGCAAGGTTTGAATTCACAACACATTGGAGGTTTTACTGTTAGAACATATGAAAATATATATCCTGCGTTTTAATGTAACTTTTGAGTAAAAGGCAACTTTAAAGAGTTGCCACACTGTTCTCAAGTTTTCAAGTAGCCATTCGCAGATGCTGGCCATAAGACAACCTTCTTCCTTCATGGGGAGAAGTGTACACGACTCCCAGGAAAGGAGGAGAGGCCTGCCGTTGGACGAGGTGTCATCTCTCCGTGACAGGAAATCACACGACAAGTCTCCTTTGAAAGGCAAATGTTGGACACATATAACAGGGGCTGCTCTTTGTTATGGTAGACAGGTGGAGAACGGAACAGAGAGGGGGGAAAACACTTGCCAAACTGGTTTTTCCGTGGGCATGTAGCCCCCGGTTAGCCACACCTCTAGGGTGGGTGACCAAGCTCCACACACCGAAAGAGGGTTTTTTCCATCTTGGGGGCGGGATAACTAAATGTCACATATCACAGGAAATCATCATCAGATGGGAGAGGGCCATTGGCTAGTAAGCCCTGCATCCCATGAGAGCACCCTCTGAGAATAAACATGCCACCCCTCGCACCCAGAATTTAGATGAAGTCTGCACTGGAGAGAGGATCGAAGAAGGACTGCCCTGCTGTTCCCTGAACCTGGCAAAGAGAGGCTGCACCAAAGACTGGACAGCGCCTGCTTCTCTTGGGCTTACAAAGAGAGGACAGTGCCAGTGGTGCCCTGCTCAAGGAAAAGTCATCCCCAAACCACAGACAGAAGATGTGAACTCCAAAAATTAGTTGGCTGACTTCCTGTTACAGCTCCAGGGCCATAAAAGCTGAAGAAGCCCTCCATGGCTAGTTGGTAGCCACAAACCCTTGATCGGCAATGACCGCCGATGTGCAGCCTTGAAAACTGAGTCCCAACACTCAAAAGTTCCACCGAGTATGCTGGACCCGGGAGAGTTGTTGGGTTGCAGAGGGGTCGCCCAAGAAGGACACTAGCATCCACCAAAGGGAACAGCTGGTTTCATTGTAACCGGAGAGCAGAAGTCTCATGACAGCTACACTTTTGCTGGACCCATAAGGACTTTAAGGGACATCGACCAATGTGGCCAAACTTGCCCCACTAAGACCATGGACCAACGAGCAGTCCCAGGATCCCCCCCCCATTGACCACCCAGAATCCTCAGCATCTTACAGCATCCTCAGCATCTTACAGCATCCTCAGCATCTTACAGCATATTCAGAATCCCGCATCCCCTGCATTAGGACCACTCCATTGATGTCTGTAGCAGTTACCCATAGAGCATGTAACTGGACTGAAGTCTGCTTTGGTGACAAGGTAACTTTTCTACAAATCCTCATGGGCCCCCTTCACCTGCTACCTGATGGAGTTGGTTGCCCAAAGAGGGCCGGAATATCTGAATACAACTTCAGAAAAAATGTACAAAGTTTTCAAAGTCTCTACTGTGAGAAGTTGGCCTGGCATATGCTGTCCACTAATTGTAGTGGGCACCTTGCACCAGTCCAAACAACCCCTTATTGGAGATAGGTTAAAGACAACCTTATTGAAAGCTATCCTAGTGGTAGCTATGGAGAGCAGCCTTCAGGCTAAGTCTTGAAGGAATGTAAAGCAGCTTGTTTTACCAGTCTATAATCTCTTGAGTGACCAAATGAAAGAGCACCACACCAGGTATATATTCAAAATATATGTATTTATTGCTAAACACACCCCTCTAGTCTCTTTATGAGGCTAGAGTTCGAAGTACATAAGTTAGAAGTTATTTAAACACAGTAATAGCACAAATACACGTTTGGGCCCTAGAGGCGTACTCAAACCATATACCAATAAAGTGGTATAAGAACCACGACTGAACTAGACACTAGGCCTAGAGCCTCTAGAAGTGCTTGGACCACAAGGAACCACCCAAGGTAGTGACACAGGGGACCCACGGGGGACGCGTGCAGTGTAAATACACAACCGCGATATGCCATTGACTTCTATGGAGAAAGTCGCGATCAGGAAATTAAAGAAAAGGGACACTTAAAGGAGGACTTGGAGCAAACCCTTTGAGAACTAGTACTTTGAAGAGTCTCTACCCACGGGAGCACCGGAGTACTCGTGTTACCTCACCCAGGGAAGCCGGGTGCATAGGTGCCTTTCGGGGTCGGGTTTCGTCGTCGATTTGAATGGCGATCTGCTGCAAAGTGCTGCTGGCGACCAAGTGGAAAGTGTCCGGGTGGATCCACGAGTGGATCGGAGATCTGAAGAACCTGAAAGCAGAGGGGACAGAGTCTGGGTCACTAGCCAGTGACCAGGAAGGCGATGGACAGATGCCCACCGATGTCGAGTGCTTCAGGTGCGTTGACGGTCGTCTTGACTCTTCAGCCACGAGGTCCAGGAGGCGTTGTCGGCGACCAGGAGCAGGATTCGGGCTGGTACACAATGTTTGTCGAGTGCTGAGGTGTCGGCGACCGGATTGGACCCAACAAGCCTTGGCAACGGCAAGTCTTGATGAAGATGTAGATCGTCGATGGTGCAGACCAGCAAGGTCTGGGGAACTCACCCAGCGAGGGTAAGTGAGGGCAGGCCTGGAGCAACCAGGATGCCAAGTAAGAAAAAGATTGGCCTTCGTTAAGGGCTACTAGCCAATGGGCTAGCGACCGCGAAGAAGCCTTGAGACGTTGCACGTGGATCTGGCTCACAGGACACTCGTGGAGTGGAGGCCAGTGATCTTCGGTGCAATTGGTCCTAGAGGCTAGGGCTACTCGGAGCCCAAAGCACGACTTCGTGGAAGACCCAGAAGAGGATGCACTTGCAAATGTGCTTGGTGTCCAGGGGTCACGGTCTCACGTCACCCACGATAGCTACGGGCCTCAGCTTTGCTGGGGACTCAGGGTAGCCTCGGGGAAGTCTGAGAATCTACCTCTGGTGATGCGATGACTTCGGCGTCCGACGGGAGCTTCAGAAATGCGAACCGGACAGATGCTTCTTTGGTGCCTGCCAAGCAGGGGAGTCACTCCTTGACCCCAAGGGAGATTCTTCTGTCCTCTAATCGTGAGTAGAGCGTCGAAGGTCCAGGATTCTGTTTCAGAGTTTCGTCCAGGGATAATCTAAAGTCCTAAGGACTGGGTTCCTATACTTATACTAAGTTTAGGGGTTGGACTACTCTGTGGCCCCACCTATGGGTGGGTCAGGGCAGAGGGGTGGCTACACCCCTTTCCCTTTGTCCAGTTCACGCCAAAGCAGGGGCTGCAAGCCCCTGATCCGGTTTGAACTGGGGTATGCACAGGGACACCAAATGTGCCCCCAGTGCAGGACTTCAAAGCACCCGAAAGTGCTCCCGCCCAGCCCCAATACACATTATCCTGTCTGGGGAGGTGGTCACACCTCCCTGGGACAGGAAACCTATTGTCCAGGCCTCCCCTGCCGGAGTTTCATCCAGCAGCAGGAGGCCAGACTCGTGTCTGTGGCAGCAGCATCCATTTTGTGATGCCAGGGCTTTGGAAAGAAGTTACCGGGCTAGCCAGAGTTAACATGTCTTTCCCTCTAGAAGGGTGGAATGCTACCCCCGCCGCCAGAATTTTACGGGAGGGGTAGTATTCCAAGATGTTTGACACCAAACACGACATGTTTAGGTGCAGCCATTCCAAAGTTAGCATTTAACGCGAGGTTATAATGCGCTTAAGAGTATATGGTCAGGCTGCACTACAAACAGCATCAGAGAAGGGTCTCCGAACGCTGCAGAGGGGCCCTGCTCATGCAGGGGCACCCTCTCACATAGGAACCATGCACTCTGCCTTTAGGATTGATAAGGCCTGCCTTAGGAGTGGCTTATAGGTTTATATGTGTGTATGTATTTAGTGATATAGGTAACCTATATCACAGTAAGGGGTGCATGCACCACCTTACCCAGGCTGCAGTAGCAGACCTGTGGTGTCAGTTTGGATGGCCTTCCAGGGGTGGCATAATACATGCTGCAGCCCCTGGTAGGCCTCTGAGGTACCTATGCCCTTGGTACATAGTATACCATATACTAGGGACTTATAAGGGCACTCCAGATTCCAATCAGTGATGTGCCTAAGGCACATGGAAACCATTTTAGAGAGGAAGCAGCTAGGCTGGGGTTCTGATTAGCAGGGCCCCAGCCAGACTAATGTCGAAAAACAGTGAAGCATCAGCAAAAAGTGGGGGTACCTATGTGAAGCAGATCCTACTCTCCTACACAACCCCCCCCAAACGTAGGGACATTAAACTAACCTTGCCCAGTTAAGTCTTCATGTTCTAAGTGGAAGTACCTAGAGAGTCCATCTGCATTGGCATGGTTACTCCCAGGTCTATGTTCCACTGTAAAGTCCATCCCCTGTAGGGAAATGGACCACCTAAGCAGTTTGGGGTTTTCACCCTTCATTTGTTTTAGCCATAAGAGGGGCTTATGGTCTGTCTGAACCAGGAAGTGTGTACCAAACAAGTATGGCCTCACCTTCTTCAGAGCCCAGACCACAGCAAAGGCCTCCCTCTCTATGGCTGACCAACGTTTCTCTCTAGGGGTCAGCCTTCTGCTAATGAAAGCTACTGGCTGATCCTGACCTTCTTCATTCAATTGTGACAGTACAGCCCCTACCCCCAATTCAGATGCATCAGTTTGAACAATGAACTTCTTGGAGTAATCAGGACTCTGTAGAATGGGAGCAGTGCACATGGCCTGCTTCAGGTCATCAAATGCCTTTTGACAGCTAGCTGTCCACTGAACCTTTTTGGGCATTTTCTTAGAAGTTAAGTCATACAGGGGTGTCACTATTGATCCATACCCCTTGACAAATCTCCTATAGTACCCAGTCAGGCCTAAGAAGGCTCTCACCTGAGTCTGGGTAGTGGGAGCAGTCCAGTCCATGATAGTCTGGATCTTGCTCTGCAAAGGTTGAACCTGGCCTCCACCCACAAGGTGGCCCAGGTACACAACCTGACTCTGCCCTATCTGGCACTTAGTGGCCTTGATAGTCAGGCCTGCCTTTTGCAGGGCCTGTAAAACATTCCTGAGGTGGACCAGGTGATCCTCCCAGGTGGAGCTAAAGACAGCAATATCATCTAGATATGCTGCACTATAGGCTTCCAGACCTGTGAGAACTGTATTCACCAACCTCTGGAAAGTGGCAGGTGCATTCTTCAGACCAAAGGGCATCACCACAAATTGATAATGCCCACTAGGGGTTGAGAATGCTGTTTTGGGCTTTGCAGTATCAGCTAGTCTGATCTGCCAGTAGCCAGCTGTCAAGTCAAATGTGCTGAGATATTTGGCTGAGGCCAAAGTATCTATGAGCTCATCTGCCCTTGGTATTGGATGGGCATCAGTCCTAGTGACTGCATTGAGACCCCTGTAGTCCACACAAAACCTCATCTCTCTTTTTCCACCAGTGGTGTGAGGTTTTGGTACAAGGACCACTGGACTAGCCCAAGGGCTATCTGAGGGTTCAATAACTCCCAACTCCAACATTTTCTGGACTTCAGTCCTGATACAGTCCCTGACATGGTCAGGTTGCCTATAAATCTTATTTTTAATAGGCAGACTGTCCCCAGTGTCCACTTCATGAGTGCACCAGGTGGTCTGACTGGGTGTCAGTGAAAACATATGTCTAAACTGATTGAGCACTTGTCTACAATCAGTTTGTTGCTGGGTAGTGAGGCTGCCTGCCAAGGCTACACCATCTACTGACCCATCGTCAGGGTTCTGTGAGAGCAGGTCAGGGAGTGGGTCACTCTCTTCCTCCTGCCCTTCATCAGTAGCCATGAGCAAGCCCATGTCTGCCCTGTCCACATATGGTTTTAACCTGTTGACATGGAGAACCCTGTGGGGACTCCTGGGTGTTCCTAGGTCTACTAAGTAGGTAACCTCACCCTTCTGCTCAACAATAGTGTGGGGTCCACTCCATTTGTCTTGGAGAGCTGCTGGGGCCACTGGCTCCAACACCCACACCTTCTGTCCTGGCTGGTAAACAGTCAGAACAGCCTTTGGTCATGCCAGGCCTTTTGAAGTTCCTGGCTAGCCTCAAGGTTTTTGGTTGCCTTTTTCATGTACTCAGCCATCCGGGAGCGGAGACCAAGTACATAGTCCACTATGTCTTGCTTTGGGGGCTTGGAGAGGTAACTCCCATCCTTCCTTCACCAAGCACAATGGACCCCTCACAGGGTGGCCAAACAGAAGTTCAAAAGGGCTGTAACCAACCCCCTTCTGAGGCACCTCCCTATATGCAAATAAAAGGCAGGGCAAGAGTATGTCCCATCTTCGCCTAAGCTTTTCTGGGAGCCCTTTAATCATGCCCTTCAAGGTTTTGTTGAATCTCTCAACTAAACCATTGCATTGTGGGTGATAGGGTGTGGTGAACTTATAAGTCACTCCACACTCCTTCCACATTGCTTTTAAGTACCCAGACATGAAGTTAGCACCCCTGTCTGATACTACCTCCTTAGGAAAGCCCACTCTTGAGGAAATTCCTAGGAGGGCCCTTGCCACCACAGGTGCTGTAGTGCTCCTGAGGGGAATAGCTTCTGGGTACCTGGTGGCATGATCCACTACCACCAGGATAAACCTGTGCCCAGAGGCTGTTTGGGGATCCATGGGACCAACAATGTCAATCCCTACCCTTTCAAAGGGCACCCCCACCACAGGTAGTGGTATCAGGGGGGCCTTTGTAGTGCCACCTGCCTTGCCACTGGCCTGGCAGGTTACACAGGAGCGACAAAACTCCTTGGTGTCTTCAGACATGTGGGGCCAGTGAAAGTGAGGGACAATTCTGGCCCAAGTCTTGTTCTGGCCCAGGTGACCTGCTAAAGGAATATCATGGGCTAGGGTCAATAGGAAGCCCCTGAACTTCAAAGGTATTACCAACCTCCTGGTAGCACCAGGCTTGGGGTCTCTACTCTCTGAGTACAGGAGTCCATCACCCCAATACACTGTATGGGGACCACTAGCTTTCTCAGCAGCCTCAGCAGCAGCTTGCTGTCTGAGGGGTTCAAGGAAGGGGCAGCTCTGCTGCTCCTGGCTCAGATCTGCCCTAGAAGGTCCCCCTGTCCCCAAGAACTCAACCTGGTCAGGTTCAAGTTCCTCTGGGACAGTTCCTTCTTCAGGGCTGAGATCATCCCCCTCAAGGGACTGATCTTCCTCCTGAGCCAAGGGGGAAGGCACTGCCTTAACCCTACTACTCCTCCTCTTGGAAGGCACTTGGTCCATTCTTCCAGAATCCAAGGCCTGTTCAGTGCTAGACATTTTGGCTTGTGACCTGGTCACAGCAAACACATCTGCAGGGATCCCCAGCATTTCTGCATGGGTCCTGAGCTCCACTTCTGCCCAAGCTGAAGTTTCTAAGTCATTGCCAAGCAAGCATTCGACTGGTAGGTCTGCACTTACCACAACCTTCTTAAGGCCAGTTACCCCTCCCCAGGACAAGTTAACAACTGCCAGAGTATGGTCTGTTCTGACATTGCTAGCATTGGTCACTTGGTACATCTCACCAAGTATAACTTGCCCAGGATTCACAAGGTCTTGTGTCACCATTGTGACACTTGCCCCTGTGTCCCTAAATGCCAAAGCCTCATGTCCATTGATTAAAGGCTGTTGTCTGTACTTGCCCAGATTACTGGGACTCATAGAGGAGGGCACATCCATGCCTCCATCACAGACTAACACAGCCTGAGTTAGTTCTCTGACTAGGTCAGAACCCAACTCAGTACCCAGGGTGAACCCTACTAAACCCTTGGCTGGAGCACTCCCACCAACTGTAACTGTACTAGGGGGAACAGGTACCTTAGGGGCATTGGTGGGTGCTGGACTTGAGTCTTTGGACTTGGTGCAATCACTAGTCCAGTGGGTCTTTTGTTTACAGACCTTGCACCATGGTTTTCTTTGGCCTTTCCCTTTGGTAGACTGTGAATCCCCACCTGAAGAAGATTTTTGGGGGCCTGATGAAGACTTTTGATCTTTACCCTTCTCCCCACCCTTTTCAGAGTTCTTAGCATCTTGCTTCTTGGTTTCCCCACCTTGGTTCTGTACCTTCTGCTTCACCCTGGTTCTGACCCATTTGTCTGCCTTCTTTCCCAATTCTTGGGGAGAGGTCAGATCAGAGTCTACCAGGTATTGATGCAACAGCTGATTTTGACAGTTATTAAGAATCTGCTCCCTCATTATCAGATTGTACAATCCTGAGAAGTCACACACCTTACTGCCCATCAACCAGCCTTCCAGAGCCTTGGCAGAACAATCCACATAGTCTACCCAGTCTTGAGTCTGTGCTTTTTGGGTATCTCTGAACTTCAACCTGTACTGTTCAGTGGTTAGGCCAAACCCATCAATAAGAGCACTCTTCAAGACCTTGTAATTATCAGCATCCTCCTCTCTAACAGTGAGGAGCTTATCTCTACCTTTGTCTGCAAAGGAGAGCCACAAGATTGCTGCCCACTGCTCCTGAGGGACCTTCTGTACTTTACAGGCCCTCTCTAGAGCAGTTATCCACTTGTGGATGTCATCCCCATTCTGATAGGGAGGGACAATCTTGCTCAGGTTCCTATGGTCATAGGACCTTTCCCTATCTCTAGGGACATGGCTGCCACCATGGGACTCTAGTCCCAACTTTCTTCTCTCTCTAAAGAGATCTAGGGACTCCCTGTCTATAGCCAGTTGCTGTTTTCTGATTTCAAGCTGAGCTTCCTCATATTGAACCAGCCTCTTTCTTCTCTCATGAGAGGATTCCCTCCTATGAGATGAGACAGAGCTCCCTATTGAGGTGCCAGAGTGGTTAGACTCCTGAGAAGGAGATCTAGACTTTCTGGGCACACTCATAATCCTTCCTGGGGGGACAAAGAGGGCATCATCCTGATCATCCTCTTCATCTTCCTCAGTAGGGATTGGATTATCCAGGTCAGGGCCATTGTCACCCTCCTGGCCAGTTTCAGAGGGGGGGCTGGGGGTATTGGTACCCCTGGCCCCTTCCTCATCTTCTGCCCCACCCTCAGCTCCTACCCCTTCAGTCCCCAAGGGCTTACTAAGCTCATAAGCCACCAACAACTCTTTAAGGTGTTGGGTGGTGGGACTTTGGCCTGTCCTTAATTTCCTCAAGTTACATAATGCTCTCAATTCCAAGAATGGGAGTGTATCATACTTGGAGGGTGGAAGCTCAGTGGCTTCCTGCAAGGATTCTTTAGATCCTACCCTTAAAGACATTACTAGTGTGGTGTGGTGTATGCACTACCTACTCTAGTGTGGCCTACTAAACTCTCTTGAGTTGTAGAAAGGGTTGTGCTATCCCTTAACACACAACTCTAAGTTCAGTAGAACTTACTGAATTCTAAGCTTAAATTATATGTACCTTTAGTGGTTTTCAGTTGATCAATTCAATTGAGATTATCTGGTAAAACAATAGCAAGCTGGAATCCCACACGCTGCACACCAAGGTGAGAAGTTGGCCTGGCATATGCTGTCCACTAATTGTAGTGGGCACCTTGCACCAGTCCAAACAACCCCTTATTGGAGATAGGTTAAAGACAACCTTATTGAAAGCTATCCTAGTGGTAGCTATGGAGAGCAGCCTTCAGGCTAAGTCTTGAAGGAATGTAAAGCAGCTTGTTTTACCAGTCTATAATCTCTTGAGTGACCAAATGAAAGATCACCACACCAGGTATATATTCAAAATATATGTATTTATTGCTAAACACACCCTCTAGTCTCTTTATGAGGCTAGAGTTCGAAGTACATAAGTTAGAAGTTATTTAAACACAGTAATAGCACAAATACACGTTTGGGCCCTAGGGGCGTACCAAACCATATACCAATAAAGTGGTATAAGAACCACGACTGAACTAGACACTAGGCCTAGAGCCTCTAGAAGTGCTTGGACCACAAGGAACCACCCAAGGTAGTGACACAGGGGACCCACGGGGGACGCGTGCAGTGTAAATACACAACCGCGATACGCCGTTGACTTCTATGGAGAAAGTCGCGTTCAGGAAATTAAAGAAAAGGGACACTTAAAGGAGGACTTGGAGCAAACCCTTTGAGAACTAGTACTTTGAAGAGTCTCTACCCACGGGAGCACCGGAGTACTCGTGTTACCTCACCCAGGGAAGCCGGGTGCATAGGTGCCTTTAGGGGTCGGGTTTCTTCGTCGATTTGAATGGCGATCTGCTGCAAAGTGCTGCTAGTGACCAAGTGGAAAGTGTCCGGGTGGATCCACGAGTGGATCGGAGATCTGAAGAACCTGAAAGCAGAGGGGACAGAGTCTGGGTCACTAGCCAGTGACCAGGAAGGCGATGGACAGATGCCCACCGATGTCGAGTGCTTCAGGTGCATTGATGGTCGTCTTGACTCTTCAGCCACGAGGTCCAGGAGGCGTTGTCGGCAACCAGGAGCAGGATTCGGGCTGGTACACAATGTCTGTCAAGTGCTGAGGTGTCGGCCACCGGATTGGACCCAACAAGCCTTGGCAACGGCAAGTCTCGATGAAGAGGTAGATCGTCGATGGTGCAGACCAGCAAGGTCTGGGGAACTCACGCAGCGAGGGTAAGTGAGGGCAGGCCTGGAGCAACCAGGATGCCAAGTAAGAAAAAGATTGGCCTTCGTTAAGGGCTACTAGTCAACGGGCTAGCGACCGCGGAGGAGCCTCAAGACGTCGCACGTGGATCTGGCTCACAGGACACTCGTGGAGTGGAGGCCAGTGATCTTTGGTGCAGTTGGTGCTGGAGGCTAGGGCTACTCGAAGCCCAAAGCACGACTTCGTGGGAGACCCAGAAGAGGATGCACTTGCAAATGTGCTCGGTGTCCAGGGGTCACGGTCTCATGTCACCCACAATAGCTACGGGCCTCAGCTTTGCTGGGAACTCAGGGTAGCCTCGGGGAAGTCTGAGAATCCACCTCTGATGATGCGATGACTTCGACGTCCGACGGGAGCTTCAGAAATGCGAACTGGACAGATGCTTCTTTGGTGCCTGCCAAGCAGGGGAGTCACTCCTTGACCCCAAGGGAGATTCTTCTGTCCTCTAATCGTGAGTAGAGCGTCGAAGGTCCAGGATTCTGTTTCAGAGTTTCGTCCAGGGTTAATCTAAAGTCCTAAGGACTGGGTTCCTATACTTATACTAAGTTTAGGGGTTGGACTACTCTGTGGCCCCACCTATGGGTGGGTCAGGGCAGAGGGGTGGCTACACCCCTTTCCCTTTGTCCAGTTCGCGCCAAAGCAGGGGCTGCAAGCCCCTGATCCGGTTTGAACTGGGGTATGCACAGGGACACCAAATGTGCCCCCAGTGCAGGACTTCAAAGCACCCGAAAGTGCTCCCGCCCAGCCCCAATACACATTATCCTGTCTGGGGAGGTGGTCACACCTCCCTGGGACAGGAAACCTATTGTCCAGGCCTCCCCTGCTGGAGTTTCGTCCAGCAGCAGGAGGCCAGACTCGTGTCTGTGGCAGCAGCATCCATTTTGTGATGCCAGGGCTTTGGAAAGAAGTTACCGGGCTAGCCAGAGTTAACATGTCTTTCCCTCTAGAAGGGTGGAATGCTACCCCCGCCGCCAGAATTGGCGGGGTGTAGTATTCCAAGATGTTTGACACCAAACACGACATGTTTAGGTGCAGCCATTCCAAAGTTAGCATTTAACGCGAGGTTATAATGCGCTTAAGAGTATATGGTCAGGCTGCACTACAAACAGCATCAGAGAAGGGTCTCCGAACGCTGCAGAGGGGCCCTGCTCATGCAGGGCACCCTCTCACATAGGAACCATGCACTCTGCCTTTAGGATTGATAAGGCCTGCCTTAGGAGTGACTTATAGGTTTATATGTGTGTATGTATTTAGTGATATAGGTAACCTATATCACAGTAAGGGGTGCATGCACCACCTTACCCAGGCTGCAGTAGCAGACCTGTGGTGTCAGTTTGGATGGCCTTCCAGGGGTGGCATAATACATGCTGCAGCCCCTGGTAGGCCTCTGAGGTACCTATGCCCTTGGTACATAGTATACCATATACTAGGGACTTATAAGGGCACTCCAGATTCCAATCAGTGATGTGCCTAAGGCACATGGAAACCATTTTAGAGAGGAAGCAGCTAGGCTGGGGTTCTGATTAGCAGGGCCCCAGCCAGACTAATGTCGAAAAACAGTGAAGCATCAGCAAAAAGTGGGGGTACCCATGTGAAGCAGATCCTACTCTCCTACATCTACTAAACGCGATAGTTGCCAATGCTTCTTTACATTTTGAATGAAAAGCAATGATTTATGTTTCACTTACAAATCTATAACTCCGGAACTCTCCAGTGTATTTTGTTCATTTTGGTGTCTAAAAAAATCATAAAAGTCAGATCTATTATTATTAATAGGTGTTGGATTTCTTTTGTTTTGTATTACTTTCTTCTTCAATTGTTTTAGTACTTCTAAATGCTTTGCATGTGTCCCTTTGTTTAAGCCTAACAACCACCCAGGGTTGTGCTAAGGTTTTACAAATGAGCATGACTGAACCCAGGATGGTATAGTGAGTGTGTTACACAGTGAGGTCACACAACCATGTCATATAATACACCACTTTCCTCCCACCAGCTACTAATAAATACTTTATTATAGGTACTTCCATAGGTACTTTTAACCATTCCTTTTATCTTTAGTGCCCAATCTTCCACCTCTGTCCCTCAAAACAAAATAGAGAATCCTCAGATGGGGGAGCTCAAGAAGCTGTACTGGTTTGTTTGAGCTTTGAGACAAAAGTTCTCCATAAAGAACTCTGAAAGTACCCCCAACCCGACCTGGAGCAGGTCCCAATGATGAACCAACACACCTCGTTGGGTACGGTACCCTGTATCCTAATAAGAGAGGCCTTTTAATTATGGGCTTATCTCTTTTTGGAACGCAAAAAGCATTGGTTGACCATTCAAGACGCACTTGACTAGAATGCCATACTTTGTTGTATTGCTTTGTGAATTGAGAGGTCTATAACAGACCGACCAGCCTCTCTTTCCTTTTTTATACATTTGATTTAAGTGCAATAAATACTTAGTGGAACAGCCCTTCCATTGAATGCTGCAACTCCAGCAGCTTTTTGCTAACAATTAATCCCAACCTCAAATCCCACATCAATTCTTCAGCAAAGAGAGAGCAGTTCCAAATCTGACTACACTGAATTAGCCAGCCGACAAACCTACAATCAACGATGGCCGGCAACGCTTATGGTCATCTGACACTCTCCTACTTAGGTTCTCTACCTACCAAAAGAAAAGAACTCTCTCTCAATCTTTTCAGGCTGCACAATTTGCGTGAGGGATACGTTATGATATCAGGTGGAACTCCATTCCACCAGCTGTCACAACAAACCCCTTGCACAATTTCCAAAGAGTCAACTGTTCCACCAACACCCATACACCTAATTAGTTTCTCTGGGGCATATTTATATGGGCTTATCGCCACCAGAACGTCACCTTTTATGGCGTTCTTGTGGCGTTAAGCCCTTCGGCTAATTTACAAGGCGGTGTTAAGCCACTGAACGTGGCTTAATGCTGCCTTGTAAATAAGGCCCCTTTTCAAACAGCACTTAGCGCGAAAGAGGCGGGCAAATGGTGTTGGTTGGGCATTCTGCTGCAACACCCAGTGCTTTTGATATTGCCCCCTATTTACAAGGGTGGCGTAAATATGGGGCACTGCCAAAAATAAGACTAGGGAAAACCTGGTCCTAACCTGACGAAACAAGGAGAAATTATTAGTTTCTCCTTGTTTTTGCTGTTTCTATGTGTGCTGCATTATGCAAATTGCACCAGTGATTAAATAATGTACAAAGCAGCACACAGAAGTTACAAATCACCATTATGGATTGTTTATGTGCAGTAAGGGACACCTTCCTGCACATGAAAAATCATTAATTGCAACACAGACACCCTTGCACTATGGTGCAAGAGTACCTGTGTTGGTGCTAGGGAGCTAGATTTTGTGCCTGCGCTAGGGGAAATGCAGTGGCGCGCTGCATTTTTGTGAATACGGCGCATCCCTGCATTTTAAAACAGACAGATCGTGGCATTAGCAATTTTGGTGCTACACTGCGCTCTGCCAGTTTATTGTAAAAATTCCCCTCAGTGTCTTCATATAACTTAACACTGTTGCACTTCCCTGCTGGGAAGTGTCCCTCAGAGTGCACTGCCTGAAATCCAATTGGAGGACTTTTAAAACAATAGAATCCGAGTTCAGAAATAGATGTTCCAACACACCATTTATTTCAGAATATGTTATTGTAATCTCATTGAATTCATGGATTATATATATTCTTCATGTAAATCCATAGTGAGTAAGACTTTTTAGGAAAAAAACAAGCATGCATTTGCCCCAAGTCATTTCGGGCAGCCTTTTGCCCTTCGTCAGGGGGTTATTTCTAGAGAAAAACAAACGAGAATGGCGAAATGAGGCAACAAATTTCAGAGGAATAAAAGTATCATTACCCTAGTATCTATGTACCGATTCGAAACGTGCTGGTGACACGACGCTGTGTGAATAAATAAAACTATAACTGAAAATATAACCGAGCTACTTGCACTGCGGCGAGTGCTGGCTGAGGTCTTGTGCAAGGAGACGATGCGGTCAAGAAAAACGTGTCGGCAAACAAAGCGGGATGTGGTGAATGTTTGACATGCATCAAACTATAGGTTTGTGTGAAGTTTGTTACCAATAGTTGGCTGGGGTGAAACACGTATGGAAGCCTCGATGTTAACAGTGCCTTCTAATCACGTCTAAAAGTGCAGCGTAGTGCATGCATGAACTGTCGTTTTTAAATGAGAAAGCTTCGATGTTATCAGTGCCTTTTAATCGCGTATGAAAGTGCAACATTGTACATGCATGCACTGAGATTTTTAAATAAAAATACCTTGTGAAGTTACTGCATGCTTCGATCAACAGATCCGGCTGTCATTCTCTCAGAACGTGAGTAGTGAAACGATGTTGCCCGGGATGGCTGCCATATTTGCATGCTCAGAAATACAAAACAGTGAAGAAGGACTCGGGCAATCCCATCCAAAAGGTGCAGTGGCCATCTTAACGTGGGTAAAAACGCGAATAGTGAAACAACGTTACCCGAAATGGCTACCATGTTTACATGCGAAACAGTGAAAAAGGACTAGGGCGTTCCCATCCAGTAAGTGTAGTGGCCATCTTAGCGTGGGTAAAAACGATCTCTGTACAACAATCTATACGAGATCAAACACAATTAACATGGGAAAATAATTTTGAAGACAAAAAATAAGTGGAAAGGAAGAGGAGAGGGAGGAAAGGAAGGTTTGTTAGAACGAAAATTTATACGAAAGTAAAGAAAAAATAAACAAGGGATAGATAGGGAAGGAATAAGTAAAAAAAGAAAAATTTGAATGTGGAAAGTAAATAAGGATGGAATGAGTAAAGGGAGTCAGACAAGTTGAATGTGAAAGGCGGTGAAACATTGAGGAAATTAAATGAAGGAAGAATGAGTAAAGAGCGTGTGAAACGTTGAATATGGAAAGTGATGATAGATTTGAAAATAGAACTATCAGTTATAAGTTGAGATTTGAGAAGATACTAGGACGTAAAGATCAAGGTAAATAAAGGTAAATAAAGGCAACATGGGTCAAACTTAGCAACTGTATTCAATACGATCGTTAAGGCCATGTGGCATCAGAGAGTTCATCTTTTTGATCCAGAACGTTTCACGCTGAATTAAGAACTTTCGATTGTCTCTTCCTTCTTTGATGTCAACCACTTCACAAACTAGGAAATGTAGTTGACTAATGTTATGGTGATGAGTAGTAAAGTGGGTTGCCACCACTGATTTTGGGTTGTTATTTCTAATGTTGCTTTTATGTTCGTTTATTCTTATCTTGATCTTCCTTTCAGTCTTACCAATATATGCTAGCCCACATGGGCATTTAAGTAAGTACACAAGATTTTTAGAATCACAACTGGCGGTGGTAAAAAGTCAGATTTTGTAACCCTTAGTTGGATGGTTCACTATGTTGCCTTTGATGATGTTGTTACAGTTGCCACAGTTGTGGCATGGAATCGTACCTTTATAGGTTTCAGTACAGGTGTTGGGTCTTTTGGTTCTGAGCAATTCTGCCAAATTTTTGCTCCTCTCATAAGCAAAAAGTGGTTTGTCCACAAATGATTGTTTGAAATCTGGCTCCTGCTGGAGCATTGGCCAATGTTTGAGGATAATCTATTTCAATCCATAGCTTTCTGTAGAGAATTTTGACACCATAACTACTCTGTTCGATGTCGTTCTTAGGTCTCGCCTACGCAGCGCGCATGCGCTGCATAGGAAAAAGACCTTTTGGAATCGATTCACTTTTCGCCCTAAAAACGTGCACGCGTTGCATTGCTTTCAATGGCAACGCGTGCACGTTTGGTGATTCCCTTGCGGGAACGAGCTTTAGCGCCATGTGTTAGCAATTATCGCTCCTGGCGCTGCTCGCCCCCGCAAGGGAAACGCTTTCACTTTTTTTTTACTTTTAGCGCAAGGCACGCGCGCGCTTGTCTTCTTCTTCTTTTTGCCTTGATGGGTTCAATAATGTGTTAGCATAGATAGATCCGACATTCTTTACTAAGCAACAAGCCAACACGATGGTTGAGTGTGTTAAACGCTCTCCACTAACATCTAGTGTGAGTGACCTTCCCTGCACAAGCTCGAATCCCGGCCGCTCCACTACATTTGGTACCAGGAGCACCTCCCAGAGCACTTCCAGAATGAACAACTGGTGCGAAGCAGTTCATAAAAAGCAAGTTCTTTTCAAAATTATAACTTACATTGTTTTTGGTATTTTTGAGCTTTTCCTTTACTTTCTTCTCGGCTTCTGATCTCGGATTGGGCAGAAGGCTTACTGGGCCACTAAGCATCGGTCCCTTGTGTTACCTTTGTTCTTTAGCTCCAGCTCTCCCTGCCTGCCTTACTCAGGCCGCTGATAGATTCCTTTTACTCCAGCCCCAGCGCTTGTCCGGACACACGTCTCATCTATTTGTCCTGTGAGGTAGAATGTGTCATGATGTTCCTTAGGCCTGTTAGTGTTGGATCCTGGTTTCTTTTGTGCCTTTTGATGTGTCTTCTGTGCCCTCCTGTCGGGGCTTGTCATGGTTCTGCTCTGTCCTTTCATGGCAGAACAACTCTCCTGCAGCGTTCTCCGCACGGGGCCAGTTAAAGTTTAACAGGTCAAGTTACCGCTGTGCTGTTCCTTTCTTTGTCAGCCGTGTTATAGTCAGGAGGTGATTAACATTCTCTGTTTAGTTATTTCCGTGCCGTTTTACAATACGGGGATAGGGCTCTGAGAATGACAGAGGGCTCTACAGACAGTAAACAATTCACCATGAACACAAATAGAGGTAGTTTGTTTCTGGCAAACAAAAAACCAATGACCCCCACTCTCTGGGAGTTTTTCCTTGGAGTGAATGACAGGAAAAAAGATGAAATACAGCGTCCACCCTGAACAAGGCGGGCGGTTTAATGTCCTTTCTCTGACAGCATCTAGTCCATTGGGCCATCAGAGCAAGTACTCAGTTGACCGAGCCAACAGGGGGCTCTGTTAATTGAACACTGAAGGTCTGCCCATTTCCAAATGAGGCTTGCCGATTGAGGATTCGGTGGGGAGGAGACTCCATTTGCGATGGAGTACCCTATCGGCAAACTCTAAATGAGGCCCTCAGTCATTAGAGGATGGTTCTGCTTTCTCCTCTGTCTTTCATTTATCCACCTCTTTCTTGCTCCATCTGTTCGCTCCTTCTGCCTTTCTTCTGTTATCCCTTCTCTCTTTCCTTCAATCTTACCTTCATTCATACTACATACCCTGATTTATTTATCTGCTTATTCCATCATTGTCTCATGTCTTCATCCCTCCTTTCTGAATCATCTCCATTCTTCATTCCTTCCTACATCCACCTTTCTTGTTCTTTTCTTCAATAGGTCCCTTTTTGTGCTTCTTCCTCTCCTATGCTTTATTCATCTCTTCTTCCGTGATTTTTTTTATCTCTTCCTTTATTTGTGCCACCCATCCTTTCAACTTTCCTCAGTACATTGTGCCCTTCACCCCTCACTTTATTTCTTAAGTGTTCATTTACCTTATACCTTCTTTCATTTATAAGTTCTTTCCTTCATTTCTTCCTTAACCCTGCCATCCTGTATCCCTTCCCTATTATCCCTCTACTCACATATCTTCTTTTAATCCACATCTTCCCCTCTTTGTTCTTCCCTAACTTTTGCACTTCCTTCGCCTCTTTTCTTTTCACACCTTCCTTTATTCCTGCGTGCCTCCTATTTATGTCCCTTACCTCCCTTCCCCAGTGTCTCATTCCTTTCTCCTTATTCCCTCCCTCTTTTCCCTATAGCACCAACAGAGCATGGGACAGCAGCAATGCATAGGTGCTTGTGTCCGAAAAACATCCAAGGCTATATAGTGAAATCTGGAATGTTCATGCTTATGCACCTGTTTTGCACATCTGTATGTAAGGAGAGGGTTTCATTGACTTGAATACTGGTGAGGCTGACAGCCCTAATACTTTCTGAGGTTGATAGACTAAATGAATGTGGCACCTGCTATCAGTGCATTAAGGTAAATACATTTTCATTGTGGATACACACCGGTACTAACCTAGACTGCTTTCCAGACGCTCGTACGCTTGCGGGCGTATTAAGGCCAGTTTTTGCCGATTGGAGTCACTGACTCAGCCATATGGTTTTGGCCACAGATTGTTTTTTGCACATATACGTCATTTCACCTCCTATGACTTCCGGCTCTTGGACTCGTTATTATAACGCCTGACCTATTACTTTTCAGGAGTATTTACTTCAGAGATGTATTTGCTTATATGGCCAGCTCGGGCCTCTTACTTAGAGGTCTCCAGGGTCGGTGCACCACCTCCCTGGTGAAAAATTGTAGTCCAAAATCACATTCTAATATTGACAAGAGTACACAATGAAAGTGAGTTTTAACACTTTCAACACTGCCCATTGTTATAGCGCTCACCGCCCTCTTGGCGCTTGAATAATGCACGTCATTCGCGCCCGCTGGTATGTGCCTTGCAGTGATCTCAGAAGTATGCTTGCACCCATTTAAATAGTTGTTTGTGTTCCATTGACTCACCACTTCATTTCCCCCTCCCCATTAGCCACCCTTTCCACCTCCTCCGCTCTCTCCTTCCCTGCTTTACCACCCCCGATTGTTTGCCCCTACCCCCTCCTCCTGCTGCCCTGCTCCACCGTCATAATGCCTCCTAAATACTGCTCCTCTCCTCTCATCTCCTCTCTCCTTCTCCCCCTCCTCACCTACCCCTCCCCTTCCTCCTCCATCTTCTTCTTCCTCTTCTCTTCTACCCCACTGCTACCATGCCCTCTCCACTCCTGCCCCACTTCTGCCCTTCACTGTCCTCTCCCCTGGTAAACTGCCCCTAAGATCCCTCCCGATTTTGCTATGTCCTCAGATCCCTCTTCTCCTGACTTGCTCCCTTGTTCTCCCCCCCTGTCCTGCTCCACTGATGCACTGCTCCCTCCTCTCCTTCTGCCTGATTATTTGCTCTCTCACTCTCTCTAACTCACTCTCTCACTAACTAACTTACTCTTTCACTAACTAACTATCTCAATCCCTCTCACTAACTCTCTCACTATCTAACTCTCTTTAAAAACACTAATTCAAACTATCTCTCTCTCACGGACTCTCTCTCTCCAAACTAACTCTCTAACTCTCTCTCTCATAGATTCTCTCTCTCAATAACTAACTCTCTAACTATCTCTCTCTCCCACTAAATAACTCTCTCTCACTAACTAACTCTCTAACTCTCTCTCTCTCCTCTCACTAACTCACTCTCTCACTCACTCACTAACTTACTAACTTTCTCACTAACTAACTAACTAACTCTCTCATTAACAAACTAACTAACTCACTAACTATCACACTAACTGTTACACAGGTACTATTTCCCAAGCTTCAGCCTCCTGTTATTTATGCCCCCCATAACAAAACAAGGATTGGCATAGCCAATAGGTCTCGCCTATGGGACCTTATAAGTGTTTAGTTATCCAGCACAATATCCTTGGTGCACAACATCAACTGTTGCATGGCTAAACACTTATAAGGTCCCAAAGGCGAGACCTATTGGCTATGCCAATGCTTGTTCTATATTATGTGCTCAAGAGTTGAGTGCGAGAGATCTCAGATGCCCGCTTTGTTGCCTGGGTTAGAATTTCTGTGGGATATCCTCTGTCATGGAATCGGTCCACCATGCTTGTGATGTTCGCAGAAAGTTGTACAGGATCTGAAACAATTCTTTTAACCCTGAGTAATTGGGAGTAGGGCAAATGGGCTTTAAGAGCATGTTGATGGAAACTGCTATAATGCAACAGATTGTTGCGGTCTGTATCTTTCCTGTACAGGGTTGGTTCTAGTCGTTGATCCTGAATGTAAACGTGTACACCTAGAAAGTTGATTTTGTGATTGTCAATATTGTATGTGAACTTTATCCGATCGTTGACTTGGTTCAGAATGTCAATAGCTGATATTAATTCTTCTTTAAGACCTTGCCAAACAACAAAAATGTCGTCTATATACCTTAAATAGGTCACTAGATGTTTATTCCAAGCTTCATTGCTGAGAATATTATCGCGTTCAAACTTGTGCATGAAGAGGTTTGCGTAGCTGGGAGCTGCGCAATTCCCCATCGAAGTTCCCGTCAGTTGGAGGAAAAATTTGTCTTTGTGAACAAAGTAACTGTGATAAAGAGTGAATTGAAGGAGTTGCAACAGGAAGATTTTTAAATCCTGGTCCAAATCAGATTGTAATAAGAAAAATTCTATCGCTTCAGTATCCAGATGATGAGGAATGGAGGTGTACAAGGCTGTCACGTCAATAGTACACAAAAAAAATTCTTTGTTCCAGTCAATTTCAATGTAGTAGTGTCCTTAATGTACTTTGACATGTCTTGTACGAATCCCTGCAAATGTTTGTCAAGATATTTGCCCACTGGTTCATGGATTGAACTGCGTGTTGAAACTATAGGTCTCATTGGTGGCTTCTGTAAATCCTTATGGATTTTGGGCAACATTTGTAAGGTGGGACTTTTCGAAAACTCTTGAATAAGGTATCTTCGGTCCATTTCGGTGATGATGCCTGATGTTACCGCATTGTCAATTAATTTTTTGAACGGAGCATCTCTGTAGGATTATATCCCAATTCTAAGTATGTGGTTTGATCCCCCACGTGTTCATCAGTTTTCTGATTGTAATACGCCGTGTCCATGACGACTAAGGCGCCGCCTTTGTTCCAACACACCATTTATTTCAGAATATGTTATTGTAATCTCATTGAATTCATGGATTATATATATTCTTCGAATCGGTACATAGATACTAGGGTAATGATACTTTTATTCCTCTGAAATTTGTCGCCTCATTTCGCCATTCTCGTTTGTTTTTCTCTAGAAATAACCCCCTAACGAAGGGCACAAGGCTGCCCGAAATGCATTGGGGCTAATGCACGCTTGTTTTTTCCCTAAAAAGTCTTACCCACTATGGATTTACATGAAGAGTATATATAATCCATGAATTCAATGAGATTACAATAACATATTCTGAAATAAATGGTGTGTTGGAACATCTATTTCTGAACTCGGATTCTATTGATTTAAAAGTCCTCCAATTGGATTTCAGGCAGTGCACTCTGAGGGACACTTCCCAGCAGGGAAGTGCAACAGTGTTCAGTATTTACACACCCAGGTTTAGAGGGTGATACCTCGGTGCACGCCCTTACAATTTCCTACATTGAAGATATTATATTATATTATCTTTATCAACCTTTATTTGACACAATTGGTGTGCAGGATCCAATACCTGTTGATTCATATAACTTAACAAATGTATCTGTCTTCCTGACAGCACTTATGCCCTAAGCTCCAGTCCCTTCATCAAGGAAATTGATTCAGGTCTTCACCTTATTCAGGAAAATACCCTACTCATGTACGTCTGGATAATATGTTATGTAATTTGTTCTTTTTTGTCACATACCAAATATGTTTTTACAGCCATCCCTCTTTGTGTGGCTTCCTGTAAATTAGTATTTGCTTGCTGTGAGAGCTGAGACATCAGTCACTGGGTGTCTGGCATCAGAGGCCCGAGCACTATCTTAGCATAGGCTGCAGTGGAGTTCAGCTTTGCTCACAATTCCTGGGTGGGTTACACTCATTTGAGCCCTGAACTCTCAACCAACAGGACATGTTTGGGGTTCAGGCAAGACGCAATCCTCCACACTGCCTAGAAGTCGCGTACCTGCAGACCCAGGCTAAGAAGCAGAAGTGAAGTCTGCACAAGCCAGCAACCAAGAGCTGGCATCTCCCTCCTTTCCTCAGCATCCTGTTCTCTCTTGGTCTTGTGCTCTCATGCCCTGCCCATGCTCCAACAGCTTCAATATATATTGACCTGTTTGCAAGAATTGGTGTGAGTGAGAGTTGAGAGGTGGGTGGCAAGGAGCAATCAGCATAGGCAAGTGGGAGGCAGAGTTAGAGTGTCAGAGGGAGTCAAAGGGGGGCTTCTGCAGATCTTCAGCATAGTGCGTCAAGCCGGTGCGAAGAATCTATATATGATTCGAGCAAGTGAATATTATAGGAAACATGGTTGGTAACCGATTGAGAACCTAAAGGGATCAGCAACCCCCCCCCCCCCTTTTCAAGCCGTCACAAACAGATGGGGGAGGAAATCAACTGGACTTCAGATCAGCTGTAGCACTGACCTTTTGTTTGGGGTTCACCCTCCTAGACATGACCACTAACTTCATCCAAGCTGTTCTAAGATCTCAGACCCATTCATCGCGGTGCACAGCATGTACATGACTCTCAAGCTGCTTTGACAGTCCGAAGCAAAGATTGATGTTCTACAGGAGGAACTAAAAATGGTTAGCACCAAGAAAATTGTCTTAGTATCTTGTACAGCAACTTTAACCTAAAACTGGAGGAATGGGATGGTGACACCAAAAACTACAAACAAGCTCGGAGGACTCGGGAAGTACCAATTGTGGTGTTCCCCACATTAAGAAAGAACAGACTCTCGTCAGGTAAGGCTCAGGTCCGATTTATTCACCCCAGCCATCAACTGCTGCTCAGTAACTGACAACTGCAGAACCCAGTTCAACGTCAGGTTCCACTTAGAACACAAGGTGAGATTCTACATAGAACTATGTACGATGTCACACATCTTCCCTCTTTACAACACAAAAGAGTAAACAAAGCATGAACAGGCAAAGTTAAAAGAGAGAGAGATTACAAACAATGCAAAAAACGAATCAACAGAGGGAAAAAAATAATGAGATAAGGAAAAACTTAACAAACATAATCCTTCATATACAAAGGTTGTCTTCGCACTCTCTGACCCCTTTCTCTAACATTAACATGCAAAGATTGTGACCTGGTCGGAGAGGAATCAGCATCACCTGTTGATGAATAAGAGCGAGTGCGACCCATTCCACCGAAAGATGGATTCGGATTTGTGTTGACCAATACAACTCTGCTCTTATTCCAGATCCTACCATCATTCGTCTTTACAGAATTCTTGTAAATTCTAGCAACTTTCCTTACACTAGAATACTTTGACCATGGCTGACGACCAACAGGTGCCTTAATTTTCACAAAGTCACCCACTTTTACATCATTGGTTTGAACACACTTTTTCTCGTCAAAATACAGTTTCCTTGTCAACTGTTTATCAAGTTCTCTGCGCCTCCAATCGCCTGCCTGGTTATCTCTCAACCCTTTGTTCAGACCCATCCATCCTGGACACAACTTAGAGTTTGAGGCCCTACCCTTGAACAACTCAAAGGGAGTTCTTCCCGTAGTGGAGTGAGGAGACATGCGATAAGCTGTGATTCTATCTTGCAGGACAGATTTCCAATTTAAATTACTCGCCCTGGCCAACTGAATGCTTTGTTTGAGGGTTTTGTTTACCCTCCCAACAGCCCCATTTGTTTCAGGATGGTAAACAGAACTTCTTTTATGAATTATGCCACACTCTTTCACAAAGGTCTGCATTTCAGAAGAACAAAACTGAGGCCCATTATCAGAAAGAATACAATTGGGATAGCTTTCCCTTTTGAAAATTTCTTCCAAGAATTATATGACGCTGGGCGATGAAATATCCCTAACAGAACTCACTTCTATCCATCTTGAATAAAGATCCAATTCGACAATCAAATAGGGGGTGTCACTCACACCATGCAAGGGTCCAACAATATCGATGGCAATCTCATCCCAGGGGTGTTTTGGTAACTTCCTGCAGACCATGGGCATCTGCGTGGTTTTCAAAATTTTATCACTGGCACAACACTCCATCCCCTCAATCTCCTTATCCATCCCTGGCCACCAGAATTGCATCCTCAAATACTCTTTAGTTTTTACAATCCCCAGATGACCAATGTGTGCAAGATTGAGAAGCTTACTTCGTACACCCAATGGTGGAATAAGCTTGGTACCACGGACAAGCACACCATCCATGACAGACAACTCCTCGCAAACCAAAGACCAAGGTTTATCGAGATGCTTGTTTTTTTCTAACGCCAGTAACTCAATCACAGCCAGTAGAAACGAGGCCTGCGCAAAGTTAGTGAAACGCATATGCGTTTCACCATACGCCCCTCCCGCGGATCTCCTCACCGGCGTTTTCTGGATTACACAGACATCTTCTTGTGATCACAAACAGCCGCTGGAGAAGTGTGAAGAACAGCTTCTCATCTGCTTGTGGTGCCGCCACTGGAGATGAGTGACCCACTACTTCTCTGCCAAGGATGAAGAAGGGACGGAGGGAGACCTCGTTTGATGTTGGGGTGAGACCACGCTCGTCGCCAAATTAATGTGGTGATCCCCACATTAAGAAAGAACAGACTCTCGTCAGGTAAGGCTCAGGTCCGATTTATTCAACCCAGCCATCAACTGCTGCTCAGTAACTGACAACTGCAGAACCCAGTTCAACGTCAGGTTCCACTTAGAACACAAGGTGAGATTCTACATAGAACTATGTACGATGTCACACCAATCCTTCCTCACAGCTTTCAAAGCAAAGACAACAAGGGCGCAATCCTGGAATAATTCCTACTCGAAAATAACTTGATCTTGAGGCTAAACTCTGTAACAGTAGCACTCCAACAATACCAATATTGAATTTCAACAAGATTCCAGTCCATAACTGATTACAACCTCATCCAGCATCACAAACTCTTCGATGAAATGATGATTCCCTGATTCATTGAGAAACATCAAGATCCTTTGGGTTTGAAATTTATACTGGACATACTGAATTCAGCTCAGGAACCATGCCTCAGTGCAGAAATAGGAGTCTGAATAGAGTTAATCTACGTTAGATGATCTGTCAAACGTTACAAGGGCAGGCTGCCAAACTGTATTAAGCTGAAATTGGAGCAGTTTTCACATGGACCAAACAACAGACCCAGATGTCTACATTAGAGAATACTTGGAACTGATTAATAAAGTATGCCCAGGACTGATGCATGAAGTCAAGATAAAAAGGACCTCAAACAAGAACCAGCGAAAAAACAAAAACAATTGGTTTGACAACTAGAGCAAAGAGGCATATTTAGAACTGCTCCACACTTTATAAACTAAGGGATAGAAGTTGAAAAAAACAGAATGTAAAGGAGAAACTTAATCAACACCAAGAAAAAAGAATTTGAAAAGTAACAATGACACCTTCTCAGAAAAGCATCTGTGACCAAGGATTCCCAAAAATCGGGGACAATTGTAACAAACAGTACCTGAAATCTACAAAATGATATAAACACCAATATTGCAGCAGAGGCATGGATTGCGCATGTCCAAAAAAAACATTAATGAAGGCAGGCCCCCATCTCCTAGGGACATGCCAGGAATTCTTGTTAGACTGGTTCTAGTTGAATGTAATCCAAAGTCTAAAAGTAAACAAAGCTTTCAATATTTTCACAATTAGTGGTCGATAATTTGATTAGTAGCTTTCAAACTCTTTGCCAACAAAGGCTGATTCCTGGAGTCATGCAAAACAAGTCTGATTATTCCATCATATAAAAAAGTCAACCCATCTGAGCCAGGCTTCTATAAACCAATAAGTCCAATTAACATACAGGAGAAAATATTTGCAAAAACACTTTAAAAGGCAGATTTCAAGAGTGATTTCTCAATCATAGACCAGATCTTTAATTTGCAAAAATACAAATACCACTGTTTTGCTACATATCTAAACTTTACACAAGCCTGTTCAGTCGGCAACTACACTGGAGCAAGTTAAAAAGCAAGGGTGTGTCACCGGATCTTTTCAGAATATAAGTCAGCCGCAGAAGGACTTAGCAGAATCCTTGTCCAGAATGGGGGACTGGACAAAGATGCTTCCTAAATTCCCCTGTGATGGGAAATCCAATCAATCTACTATTCATTTTTTCTTCTTTGTTTTGTAGATTTTATAAGGACTTAAGGCAGCGATTTATACGACAGTTGTTCAACATGGGTAATTATATTTACTACAAGGAAGCTTTTAAATATATTTGTGCATTAGATAATGTGGATATGGGCTACAAGGTCTCTACTTTTATTACAACTGCTATACTCAGAAGGAAATGTCTTTCCCATTTAAAAAATATTAACTTATGAGGTATGATAATTTTTAGCAATTAACTGGGATAATCTTGATGTTCCTTGTTGGAGAATAGATGAAAATACTCTGGAGAAGTATTCAATGGGTTTTCGAACATTACACATAATGTTTTATAATTATTGGTATTCCTGTGTTAAAATTATATGGATATATTGTGTCATGATTCTAAGGTACTTGTATGTTAAATGGTTTTATCTTTGTGACTCTTTTATGGATATTAATTTAATCCGAATAAAGATTTTAAGGAAAGAAAGAAAGACTTAACAGCCTCAGTCTGAGTAGGGCTAAGAATGGACTGGAATGTTGCCCGAGTGATCACCAGTAGCTGAGATAAATTCAATCATTCCACCCATCAGTTTTTTGTTGTTGCATTTGACATCATGAAAAAATACCGTGGCAAAAATGTCCTAAATATTATTCCATTGAAATCCACAGTGATGCTCTGGGACCCAAAATCAAAGAGCGCACTTTGCAGATCTGCGACACTGCACAACAAAATAATTAAATAATATAGCACATTCAAATATCAATGACTGTATGTTGGAAAAAACATTTGCGGATCAGTCTAGAAAAGGCAGAGGTAGCGGCCAAATGAATAATAAAAAATTCAAAATAAGATAGCAATGTTGATCCAAAAACCCTGAAAAAGTGGTTTAACACAAAGTTAGCAACATGCTGTGGTAGGGTGAACAAACCTGGAGCAATGCCATCCATCTACTAGCATTTGGTCTCCTTGAGAAGAACATATTTAAAAAATGCTTGGTTTTCAGCAATCATCCACTCCTGTTGCACTACAAAAAAGATGTAGGGTATTCACCAATTGCACAAAGAGCCAAACATGCACCCCTCTTCTATGTCATAACGAGACAGTTCCGTGCATCAAACCAGCTGCAAAACACGGTATAAAGAGAAACCATCATATCCAAAAATTTAGTTATGCTCAAAAGGGTTCAAGGGTTCAAGGCTCGACGTCGACTCAACATCTTGTGATTCTGGGTGAATCACTCGATTTCCCCGTGCCTAAAAATCCAAAAATGTATGACTTGTGTAATCTAACCAAATAGTTTAACTGGCACTGATGTAAAGTGCTCCAATACTTTCTAATCGAGTTCACCCTATAAGCAACTGTAAAAAATAAAGTATTGGTGGGAGTGAAAAGAAGCAACAAAGTGAAAGAAAACATGTGGTGTTGCAGGCTGGACGTAAATACGAGATGAAAGTTGTAAAACACACGCACTCTCGGAAGAGTGCTTAATGAAACAAGAAAAAGTAAGCACTACGTAGGGAGCAGCAGCCTCAGGGTGAAAGAGGCAACATCAAACAGAGCAAGTGAAAACAGGAGCTCTCAAAAACAAAGAACAAAGTAGCTCCTAAAATGGGAGCAGTGGACGGATACAAGTCATATAGAAGTACTTGGTCCATGCTCCATTGGAGGGCTGAACACAAGATGAGGCATGCCCCATCCAGGCCATGGACCAATGAGAATAAAGGATACGAGAGCGACGAAGGAGCGAACAAATAGTAAGCTTATGGGCGGGCGGAAGGCCACAGATTGAATATAACATGTCTCTTCAAGACCGCGCATGCGCTGTCTAGCCGAGACATAAAAAGACTGACCTTTATGGCACGTGGTAACACCACACCATGAATAAGCGTCAGACAAAACCAATTCACCTGCATGTGAATGCTGCGACTACTAGACGGAAACACTAATCCATTTAGTACTTTTATTCAGAGCATCCATTCACACCTGCAAAAGGTCTTTATGACCACTACTAAAGAACTGTATAATAAGGAACACCAGACCTTCACTGCTTCCTTGCAGGTAACTCGAAAGCAGTGACTACACACACAGGTGGTTCCTAGGTGAGTCTTCGCACTTTTGGGAAAAGGTCAAAAAGCAGCCCACCCACATAATAAAACTGAGATAATGAACTTCCCATGTCAGCAGCTGGCCAATACTGTTTTTGTTTGTCATTATATCACTGTTTGCATCTCATTTACTCACCTTCATAATGTAATTAATTATCTACTTTTCATGATCACTGAAGGCCAGTAGCTAAAAGACTAAAATAAAATGTAATTAAAATTTGTCTTTGTGGAGTGTTTGTCTCTTGCTTCGCTTGCTGTAACTTTATTTTAATTATTAAAGCACCCTGTCATCTCAAAAAGTGTAGTCCATGCTATAAAACGACAAATAAATAAAACGGTACATAAATCACCAAGTTATGAACACATTTGTATGAGATAAAATCATCCGCACTATATAGGCGCTCAGTAGTAGTTAAGGACTACGGGCCAGATGTACGACCATACTAAATTGCGACTCGCAATTTGCGCTCGATTGCGACTCGCAAATTGCGAGTCGCAATTTAGTATGTACGGCAGTGTCAGAGACACTGATTGCGATTCCCAATGGGGTCGCAAAATGCAAGGCTCATGAATATTAATGAGCCACTCGCATTTTGCGACCCCATTTGGAATGGCTGGCCCTCCCAGGGATGGTGGCTTGCTGGGCTCAGCAGACCACCATGTCTGGGACTGCTTTTAAATAAAGCAGCTTTTTTTTTTTAAATGCAGCTCGTTTTCCTTAACGGGAAACGGGATGCATTTAAAAAAATTAAAATGAAACTTTTTCGTTTCATTTTTTAAGGGCAGGCAGTGGTCCCTGGGATGCGAATGCATTACCACATACTTGAAGTAGGTGGTAATCGCAAAACATTAGTACATGGGTTAGAGAGTCGCAATTTGGAAGGGAACGCCCCTTCCACATAGCGAGTCTCTAAACACTTTTTTGCAAGTCGTAATTCATTTGCGACTTGCAAAATTGTGTTAGTACATGGTCATACCAATTTTAGCATGCGCAAAAGGGTCGCTAACCCATTTGCGCATGCTAAAATTGGTCGTACATCTGGCCCTACATGTCTATCCCTGTGCAAACAGGTATCTGAACAAGGATTGGAATTATGTTGTGTGATAATTATCACAACCTCGCAGTATTCCCTGGATAAATTCCGGCAGGTCAAACCTGCAAAAAGTTCCCAGGGAGAAAAGGTCTGAAAAAAAGGCAACATATGTAGGATTTGGTGCATTAAGTAACGATTCTGCATGCTCTGTCTTATTTTCCTGTTGTAAAGTTGTAAACTCAGTATAGGAGGTATTTACCACACGTGGTAAATACCTTAAACCAGGGTAATGGTATTTACCAAGCATGGTAAATACCCCACCCTATTCGACAAATTTGTAACAAGGGCCATAATGACTAAATAGGGAAGTCCCCAAGTATGGATCTTGTTCATTTCAGATACATTTGGTAGAACCAGACTGCATTATCTGTATCAAGGCCTGTGTGTCAACTGTTGCTATGTTTTATCTCTTGGAGTTGTTTATTGTGAAATGTGCCATGATACGTCCTGACGTGACAGTTAATGAGATTTGAATGAGAGACAAAGGGCCTGATTTATATCTTGGCGGATGGCCTGTTGGCCCGCCAGGAGAACAAAGTAAATTATCCATTGCCCCGGTGGAAGGACCGCCTGTCATATTTATAAATGACCACCATGCTGCCAGTCCTTTATAAAGGCATTGGCAGGAACTGCCTTCACGGCGATTCCTATCAATGTATTTTACTGGTTGCTGCAGGGCTGTGTCGGAAGGAGGCATCCCTGCAGCAAGCAGTAATCTTTTTTTTTCTTTTAAAAAAGAAATCCCTAAAAGGGATTTTCTTTTTGAAAAGGAAAAAAATAATGCTTCCTTTGCATGGAAGGCTTCTCTCATGGTGGGGGGGAGCATCATAATGATTTTACTGTTCCTTACCCCCAGGTTTTCCCTGGCGGTAAGGAACAGTAAAAATGGCTACACATCCACCCATCCAAATTGGGTGGGAGGACATGTAGTCATTTCTCCGATGGCCCTTACTCCCAAGGGCCGTCGGAAATGTTTGACCACATCGGAGAAAGAGTAGTCTCCGCCGTGGCCTAACTGAAGGTCAGCCCGCATTTAAATCAGGAGGGCGGACCTTTATACTGGTGGTATGTATACTCCATCAACGTTGTGAGGGAGTATACATACCGTCAATATATAATTGAGCCCTAAGTGAGTATATTCCTAAGTGTGACAGAGTTTACATGACTTTGTGATTAAGGAGCTAGAGTGACACTGAATTTAAATGGTATGATTGTTTCTTTGTGTGTGGGGGCATTTGTATTTTATGAAACCATCTGTAATTATGGACATGTTTAGGTGTTTCATACTTGTGGCCATGAAGCGTTGTGTTTATAAAATGCTCCTTATGTTGCAGTGCCTGATAGTACTTTAAGTATCGTATTGTGATGTTACACATTTTGTCACATTTGTGTCCTACAATTTTGGATTGCACCCATGTGCAATCATTCATTATAGATGTAATCCTTTAAATTGTAGATTGTGTTGTATAGTATGTTAGAACATGTTTGACATTTGTAGCAATGTATGGTATGAGTGATAGCTAAGGTAGTACCTTAACTTATGCATGCAAGATCTTTTTATGTTTTATGTTGTAGACATTATTAATACTTTTATGTTTATCAACGGAGGGAGTGAGAAGCAATAGCTCAGGATACCCTTAGCTTCCCAATCTAAATTCACTCTATCACCAAGAGAGACCACACCTGTATATTATTGTTCCTTTGTGCTTACGTCCCAGAACACCCTGATGGTGGGGTAGAGAACCTTGGAATCTCCTAGATTATATAAAAGGAGCCTCATCCACTAGTACCACCAGTGGCATGCTTCATCATTGGATCCTCACCCACTGCACCTAGTGTGTGTGGGTGGGCTCAATGCTGTTTGTTGGCGGAGCTCTTATCGGTAAGGGATCTGTTGTTTAAATTGCCTGCAGGTTTCTCCTATCACTGCTTAGTTAATGTTTCTATTCTGGAGTCCTTTGGCCAGGTTAAAAACACCTAAGAGAGGATGCTAGTAGGGTATATGATGTACCTAAACTCTTAGGTCGACATGTTTCAGCCATTTTAGGTTGCCCAGAAGGGTCAAAAGGCTTTCTTCAGGACTGAGTTTCCTCTAGATCCCTAGGTTTTAGGTGAATATTTCCAATGTTATAGTGCATATAAAATGCTGAAGACCAAAAAGGATCATGGTCAATGACAACGGCCTCGGAGTGCCAGGGCAGCAGTGGGCTGTCCTGGACTGCCTTCACCCTCTTTTTTATGGAGGTTCAAGGATGCTCGGGACAGCTACCCCTTGCCTAGCTTGCCATTTATTTATTTATTTGAAAAGTTTAATATAGCGCTGGCTAGACCCGGAGGTATCAGAGCGCTTTACATGAGGTAGGACATTGGTTTCAGAACATTGTTACATAGTTACATCAGTTGCTGGAGCGTCGCAAACATAGAAAGGGAAACAGTATAACGTAGTTACATGAGTAACAAAAGCATAGCATAAGAAAGAAACCGGCAAAGGGGAAAATACTTCGGGGGACACAGAAAAGTCAGGCTGGAAAAGGGGAGGCAGACAGAGAGTCACGGAGGGAGGAGGCAGAGGAGGGAAAAGAAAAACATTGGCGACGAGGAAAACAATGTCCAATGTCTGGCTGGATAGGTGACGGCCGAGGGGTGAATCAGAGCCAACTCCTCTATAGCTGCATAGGACAGCTCCACCGGGCATCGGCCAAGGTTGCTCGGGCACTGCGGTATGAACAGACGGTTATGAGGATAAGTGAGAAACAAGTTACAAATTACATCAGTTACAAGGGCATGTTACACAGATGTTACTAGAGCATAGAATAGCACCAACACATAGAAAAACAATGTTACACGGTCACATGAGTAAATAGGATATTAGATAACAGAGACACATATCCTAGGGGCATAGAAGGTAAGGGGGGAAAGAAAAAGGGATAAGGAATGCAGCTCGGCTCAGGCAGACCTCCTCTGTCAATACTGTATTTGCAATAGTTATGAGGTGCAGGTTTTGTATAAAGAGGAGAGATCTTTGCCTTCCGTTGCTGAAACCGTTTTGTTGGCTTTTGGGACTCTGTGCACTGTACTCTTGCTAATCAGTCGTAAAGTGCTTGTGCTCTACCTTGAAAAATGTGTTTACTCTTGATTGATATATTCAAATTATTTAAAAGTCCCTACTTAATGGTACTACATGTACCCAGGGCCTGTAAATTAAATGCTACTAGTGGGCAGTTGCACACATTGTGCCACCCACTAAAGAATCCCTTTAAAACATGCCTCAGGCCTGCCAATGCAGCCTGTAGTACAGTTTTAAACTGTCATTTTGACCTGGGAAAATAAAACTTTTACCAGGCTGTCAGGCTATACGTCCCACTGACCCCGAAACCATAGAGGAGGAATGCATGATGCCCTACCTGCCTGAAACTCTGCTCTGTTTTCAGCCCTTGTATCAGGAGGAAGAAATACACCGTACCGGTGAGGGAAGCCCAGCCTTCGCTGCTATGAGCCCTTTAAACTGCAGCGGCCTGACTGTAAAAAAAGGTTAAGCCACGCCCCCTGGGAGATATAAGAGCAGAACAAGAAGAAAGAGGCGGCGGCATTAACGTGGAGGAGAGCTGTGCTTCGGAGCCGAGTCCTGGGATCCCGTCCGGCAGGAGCGGAGAGGAACGCTGGAAAACCGGAGCTGAGCCCGATCTCTGTTCGAGAGGTTTCGAACTCGCCACCAAGACGCCGACCCAAACACCAGGAAACCAACGACGCCGCAAACTCTCCATCCGCGTTCCTGGAGGAGCGTGGCTTGCCCAGGTGCTTGCTAGAGTCCTCGGGAACGGGAGGCGGGTAGAGGAGCAGACTCGCTCCTTAGACGAGGGGGAGCCCTTTATGCAGACGCTGATACACCTCTGACCAGGCTGCATTTTCTTTAAATCACAAAAGCACAGATGGAGGAGACATTCTTCTTGTGCTTTCCTCTTTTCTACCGGCGTTTACCTTATCTGCATGTCAGGTGTTTTTTTTTCCCTCACTCCCTTCCCTGTTGAAACACTAAAAGTCATGACGATGCTAATTCTTTCCCCATTGTTTTTTTTGGTTTTACGGTTTCCTGTCCCGGACGGCTGAACTGGAAGGAAGTTCACCCAGAGGATTTGAGTTCCGGAAAGGGATATAAAATGGACTATATGATGTTGTTTTGTGTGAATGAATAAATAAGGAGAACAAAAGACATCAGTTTGACTCTTGCTTCCCGCGACACGTAACACAGGCCTAACCCTTCTTTTTTAAAACTTATAAGTCACCCCTAAGGTAAGCCCCAACCACTCCTAGGGCAGGGTGCATGGTATTTAAAAAGTAGGGCATATGTGAACATGTGTATTTAAGGTTTACATGTCCTGACAGTAAAAAACTCCTAAAGTCACTGTTGTAAGGCTATCTCTCCCTTAGACTAGCACAGGGTTACCTTAATACACTTACTATGTGATAAATTCAGTTTTGGAACAGATAGAGAAATGCTTCTTCCACTCAAATGAATTGCAATTTAATTGTAAAGTCAGATTTGAATTTACTGTTCTGAAAATGCCACTTTTAGAAAGTTAGCATTTTTACTCTAAACCAAATGTGCATTTCTGGCAGTGTCCAGGTTCACATGACTGTGAATAGCTCGTATGCCGTGTTTTGTGTATTCTTTCCAGACATGGGAACAAAAGGGCCTTGAGTGTGAGGCAGGATGTTTCTCCTCTGAGCAGGATGTCCTGAGGTTGTACTCAGCCCTTCCTGAGCTTCAAAGAGAATCCTCAGGGCTTGCCCATCCCTTCCTGACTTCTAAGGATGGCCTGCCCTGCCAATGACAAATGTAGCTCACATCTAGGCCTGCTTGCACTTTGTTTCCCTAGACAGTTTGGAGCCAACCCCAGTAAAGGGGGAAGGTTAGACAGAGGGGAGCATCCCCAGCCCACAGGCTGGCACTGAGGATAAAAGTAGCACCTTCAGAACCCCTCATCAGAACACTCCTGGACCTGTGGAAGATTCTGTAGATAGACTGCCCTGCTGTCTGAAGGAGGAAGATTGGACCTGCTTGCCTTGAAACCAGGCTCTCCAGAAGTGACTCCAAGGTCAGTTGGCTGATCTTCTGTCTGAGCTACATGGACACAACAAGCTTCCAGACGCCTTCCTGCAACTGCCGAGCTAACCATCACCAACTGGACCTGCCAGTAGCTGCTTGAGCCCTGCTGGTGGCATCTGCTGGAGTGAGTCCTGATCCCCAAGTGGTGCCCCCCTGGTCCTGGACCCTTGAATGGCATTACAATGTAATCCTCCTGAACTCAAGGTAAAAGTACAGACATTTTGGGCTCATCAAGACTGCAACACCAAGAACTGACTGACAGCACAAAGCTCCAGCAACGTCCGTCTCTTTGAGCCAAAACAGCAACCGTCTGCGATGCCCCAGCTGCTCCTCGCACAGACAACCTCCTTGCGGCCCCCACCAATGCGAACCGAAGCTTCTGGCACGGACTTAAGACAGTAAGTCTTTAGCACGATGAACCTGGTCTCTGTATGCCACCTGGGCCTCATTGCAGTAGACCTGAACATGTGATTTTACCCCGCTCCAGCGCAAACAGATAACTGCAAGTGGCACATTTGTGTTCTTTGGCTCTATTTTTACCTAAAACTTTAAAAACAAATATCTATGATCCTACTGATTAGATTTTTGTTGTTTTCATGTCATCGTATTCAGAAAAATATTCTTTATTTTTCTACATTGGTTTGAGATTTTTCTTTTGTGGTGATTTCACTTTACTGCTATTTTTTTTTGTCCAAATGACTTTATTACATTTTAAAAGAGAAATACAATAGTAATACATTAACAATACACCAGTGCAAAATGAAATCTATCTATAATCAATCAGACTATTTGAGTGCTGCATAAATACTTTACGCATTGCCTCTAAGTTAAGCCTGACTGTGTTTGTGCCAAGCTACCAGAGGGTTAGGCACTAGTTTAGTTAGTGACTTTTGTGTTTCCAACCCACCCTCAACTAATGACCCAACTTCTTACAACATCTCTTGTGGGTTTATTCAATATGTGATTGTCTGTGAACATTCCTAATTTGACAGTATATATGAGTCTATCAGGGTTAGCTATCTGTGGATCTCCGTGCCAACAAACCCATTGTTTTAAAACACCATTTTGTGTATTTTTACAGACAGTTGTCAATTCATATACTGCACAGAGACAAGATGTGGTACCTCCTATCATACAATTGTGTTCTGAAAAGTAATTTGCACATAGTATGACATTAAAAATAACATGTGTGCCATTGGGAAAACAATGGAGTCTTGTGAGTGCAGGAAAAATGTGCAGATGAAGTAAGGTGAATATTCTGATATATATGGCAGTGTACTAAATTAATATGGACACAGTTGCTCCAGCTTGATGTATGAAGCAATAAACCGATCAAGAATGATACATTCCATTTCCTTGGCTAGTAAATTGATCATTTTCTATGAATTATTGCTCCTTACAGAGCGGAATTGCACCACTTCATTTGCATGGGCACATCTTGTTACAAGTGAAACATGGTCTCTGCATCGTAGGATCCTCACTGACAGTCATAAACATAGAATATTCTGCCCAGCATTCAGGAACCCTTGAACACTTCTTTTCACTAAAGTAGTGAGAATAAAAAACTGAAACTAGAGTTATACCCTTTAAACTTCCTAAATAGGTGTCACCTCTACAGCACAAAACAGGTCAGCTTTTATTTAATTTTTCATTCTTTAAATGCCGTAAATAAAAACAACACAAATACTACATTGCAGCACATAGATTAAAAAAAGTGTCATATCAGTAGAGGAACATCTCTATCCCTGCTAATACTGGTCCCCTGATAAACCTCCGTAAAAAAATTGTTGTCCAGAGATTTTCATTTTTGATTTGTGGTTTTGGATCATTAGAGAAGAAATTTAGCTTGGGTAGACATCTGGTATCCGGGCCAAATTTTTAAAAATGGTGGATGTGTTTCAGTGATGATGTAATATCTCAGGAACCATGAGACCTATATACTTCATTCTGGTGTCAAAACATAGGTTTTGGAGGTCAAGTTGTCTTATAGAGAGCAACCCTTCTGCCATTTTCCAAAATGGCAGCTATAATAGAGGAAAATGAGACATATATAGAAATGAAACAAATAATGATGGTTTTTAATCCTTTTATGTATACACCAAACAATGTTTATGACCTGAATATTAAAAAAATAATAATGTTTATCACTCCTGTTTTAGACGCATTTTCATAGTTCACTTTATTTATTTTTTTCGGCAACCGCTTGTGGTACAATTGCAGAATGTTGAACATTTGAGAAGAGCATATCGACAGGGACATCTTTTTATAGCATGGGTTTTGCAAGTACATGTACGTGTAAGTTCTGTGGGTAGAGGATTTTGAATTTTCGTAGGTTTTAGCACCCCATCAATATCTTCCCAACCAAATTCACATGGATCTTCGTCTACATATGCATGATCCAAAACATTTACACATCTTTTGATCAAGTAGAACACTCCTTTAATGTGTCCACACACAGAAAATGACGTCAGTGGAAGGTCACTTAGCGGGACTATTTTCTTAAACTCACTGTACCAAAGATCGTCAAATGTGTGACAGTCAGAACTCGTTTTTTTCTACGTCCTTAAAGTCACATTCTTCTTCTGTCTCAGAAAATCCTTTTAGAAACTTCACAGGTTCAGCAGTAAAAGCTCCAAGCTTTGTTCCAGCTTTGGTCATAGCATCATCACCCGTAAGAATATGTGCCTTGATAAGAACACTGGGCATCTCTGGATCAGGTTTCTTGTACAGAATATGAAGCAAGATTACGTGTCTTTTCTCGCCTGTTCCATAAGTATCCATAACTCTGAAAATCCTTGACTTATGAACATTGCAACAAATCTAAGCAGCACAATAATAACATCTGCGTCATTTGACAGTACGATGACTTGATTGGAACCATTTCGAACAGCCCACTCAACATGTGGCACAACACGAAGGTCAGCTTCCTCCAATTTGCTGTTAAGTTCTTGAACAATATGGCCCATACCTTTTGGATATATCTCTGCAGGCACCAACTCCTCATTGACAGTCATTACACTTGCAATAATTGGAAATTCAGTGTTAATGGAAGCATCAGCAATATTTTGGAGAGTTAACATCTCCAATTTCATCTTGTTCGATGTTAATGACCAGAATTTATCAAGTCACACAGGTATAGATGTTGAATTTTTTATGCAGCCAAGGTCAATTGTTCCACTTGTAGACATTTGTCTGATTCTCTCACATTCTTTGACAGATAGTTCAAGATAACTGTCAAAGACAATGTGCAGCTCTTGCAAGGGGCACACTGACTTTGATATCTGTAGAACAGTTTAAATGACCTCTCCGAAGTTTTGTATGGATGAAATCTTGACCATTTGAAATTGTGACATATAGTCCACAACAACAGCAGTTTTCAATTAGGACACCTTTTTTAATTGGAATTCTTCCAGTGAAAGTTTTTATTTCGAGCTCTTGTATGAGTTTGTGCTTCACTGGTTTGGCTGCAGCATCTCCATCAAATAATACATTTGTTGGATGCAGTTCATGCGACAGAATGTCCTTGATAAATTCACTCCTTTCTTTTGCTACATCCATCTCTCTATATGTGTGCAAAAGTGATTTTTTTGTAACCTGTTTTGTAGTGACTGGTTGGATAAAACTCTTACTATGGCAATTAAAGCTTGGAAGTTTAGCTTTAGTGATTATGTCAAACAGCTTTTCCTCTTTCAATACAAATCTCTCCTGCTTCAGTTCTGTGCATAGTTTCGATCCATGTTCCAGGAAATCTAGTAGATGTGTCTTTATATCGTTATTCACATATTGTTTGGTCACGAAGTTGTGTAGTCGCACAGGCTCAGTCATTTAAAAGGGGTATCCTTGCTGCTGCATGAAATGAAGAAGGCTGTCAACATGTTTTACTAAAATGTTTCCCTCTCTTTCCCACAAGTTTGTGGTGAAGAACAGCTTCACAATAGTCCATTAATTTTGAATTTGTCATCTCTCTGAAAACACTGCAAATAGAAAGGACTTCATGGTAAACTAGCTGTCATTGAGCAACATATTCACTTTTACGTGTCTGACCAACAATTCCCTTGGAGCTTTTCTGTGATCTCTGGATCATCAGTTCCAGTTTCCTATCTGGAGCCACAGCATTGAACCTCCCCTCTCTGTCTTTCACCACAAAATGTCTTCAGATTAATTTTCTGTAGAGGTATGGTTTTTCCACCTCTAGCTTTGTCACTTTCCAAATACCAGGACCCATATCTCAGTTAGTTTATGCAATCGAATTCGCGAAACACAGTAATCAATGACTCCACAGTCTTCACATGCAGCTCCCAATCATGTTCCGGATCAGCATGTACCAAGTTTTTCACTAGAGCTATCATGTGTAAACCATTTCCCCAGTACTTGCAAAGTTCTGATTTTTCTTCACATTCTTCGACAAACTCTACGAACTTGGTTTTCTGATATTTAACTGAGTATATTGAACATTGTCTGGCTTTGCATTATGTGTTTTGAATGAAGTGCATTCTGTGCCTTGTTCACTTCTGAGATAAGATATGCAAAACCTAATTCGTCATTCTTGTTCCAGATAGCATTCCAACGCAATGTTTCAATAGCCTCAGATATGATGAGCATACCTTGTAACGAACAAACATAATGAGTTCCGCTCAATACTGACTGGACAGTTTTGCTTCCAAAGATTTCAGCCTAAATAAGTGCATCTCTGTGCCACATCCACTGAGATAACTTCCTGCACACGTGCAACACAACTTTTGTCATGTGGAAAACGCCCATCATTGGATAAAGATGATCAAATTATACTGGATTGCTCATAAAAATGTCAGCTACAATACGGAAAACACCTTCATCGCAGAAAATTGGCAGCATGGGCTGGTCTTTAAGCTGAGCACGCACATTTTGGAATTTATTTAGAGCTTTGTATACTGTAGTTTGTGACTGGAGTATTACTGGTAAAAATCCAACCTTCTTCAGTGGGACAGTATTCTGGGAGATCAGAGCATGAATTTCAGCCCACGGAGGAACGTACTTTTCTTCATCCTTCAGTATGCACCGAATAAGCGATATAATAAATTCAGTTAAATCAGTTTTGTGGACCGCAGCATCAGGTAGAAGATACATGTCCTCAGCCACTTTGAAACTTTCTGCTAGACTGGGACGAATTGATGGCTTGTAGTGATTTTGCACACGTTGGCAAGGCATTTGGGTTATAAATTTGCAGCTTTGTTTGTACAGTCTTGAAAAAGCACCATGGCAGTGTCATGTGTGTTGGGTGTTCCAGACAAAGAAGAGCTGTCTTCAGAATCAAAATTATCAAGAGCAGCAATTGTAAATCCTTTCCTTGTGACTTGGAAGGGTTGTACTGTCGTATTCACTAGATTTTACAGCATGAGCTGCTAACAAGTTCCCAATCCATACTATGTCATTATAACTTGTTGATAAACCAATCCTATTCATTGAAGTGATTAGCTTTCTACTTTTGCAGTCGTCATAAATTATGTGGGCAGTCAACATGTGTAGCTGACTTTTGTTATTGCAATGATGTAATTCATAAAACATGATTTGGAAAAGACAGTACAACTGCACAGCATAAGCCTGTCGGTTCATGGGATTGTCTTCCACTTCTTCGCTTATATCTTCAAAGCGATCATCAATGCTGTTGGCTTCTGTTCTGAACTCAAGATCTTTAGTTTGTTACAGTTTTGCTTTGCTGATAATAAACAATGATGTAAAAAATGTTAAGACAACATTAGGCATTCATGTTGACTCCCACGATTTGCGGAGCTCTGGGGCATCACAAAATTTGTCATTAAGTCCAAAATCTAAATCTTTCAGGACGTTTCTTAAACTGGTTCCAGGTGATTTGACTGCATCCTGTGATCTTACTTTGGCAGCAAGACCTTCAGGAGCCAAATCAGCTGAGAACAACATAAGTGTCTCATTCTTTTTGTTAAACTGACAAAAACAAATTCTTTCATTGTATAGTCTCACCAGAAACATCTTAATTTCATTATTATGGATCAATACAGTTTAATCAATGGTGACCATTATTTCTCTGATCTCCCTGAGTGTTTACCAGTAGCCAGTACCCAAGAGTGGCTTTAAAACTTTATTTGCTTTTTCAAAAGTGCAAACTTAACTGAAGGCTGGCAGTTACGTTGCTGCTGGGAGCTCATTGTACATTCATATTTTCGAATGTATGTATGCATGCAGTTCCGGTGGACATACAAATCTGCTGAAAATATATTTACCTCACTGTTTAGATCAGCTACTCGGCTGAAAACTTCATCTTAGAAGAAACTAGCTGCAGATATAAACATGTTTGCCCTTTGAGACTCACATACTCTGTATTTTGTTCTTCGTCAATCCCTTTGGCCCTTGTTCTGGTTAAACCACAGATAACGTATTGAAGATCCTCTTCTTTCTGATCAGATGTTGGAGGTGGACGAGGGGTAGCCATCGATCTTCTAAGTGGATGGGCATTGTGTATGGTTGTCGTTGCTTTCTCAGAATACCCTGATTCTTGTTGTGATTAATTGGTTTCTGCTATTTATTGACTAAGTTTTTTCCAGGCTTTTTTCCATTGTATACGACTTGTAGCACTTGTTGTTACAATGATAAAATATTCGATCCTCTTCATCCATCAGTTTCAATCTTTTGTGAACTGCATCTTGCATATTTCTGCAGCATCTCGAAATTTATTACAAGACCGGAGTCTACCGTTATGCATAACAACTTTTAATGCCACTCCTGCAGCACCTTTAAAGAATCTTCAACAGATCAAACACTAGAACTAGAACACACAAGTCCATGAATATTCTATCCTCCAAACATTCTTCCTTTTTAAATTGCTGCTCCTGTACAGATAAGTTCATCTTTTATATCTGTGAGAGTGATTTTGGTTTGAGGAGTTTATTTGTATAGATTGTATTTAAATGTGTCGAGCTAGCTTCTAATTTATGGAAGCATGCTCTAGAATGAATGATTTTAGATGTTTGAGCTCAGTTTGAGTGGAAAATCGATTTTTTTTTAAAAAGGGTGAAGATATATGCTTGAACATACTGTAGAGTGTTGTCGGGAGAACATGTGTGAGTTTAAAGTTTCTTTAAGTGAAATACTGGTGTAGTTCAATACGATAGATTTTAGATTTTTATTTAAAAAATGCAGATTGATAATCGTTACTGGTCATTTTTCCACCTCGCAGGCACTCTGGAAGGAGAAAGAAGTTGCAGCACGGGTCTGGAGGGCGCATAGTTTGATGGCAAGTCTTGCGAGAGAGAGGCGGTTGTTTTGAATTGGGCTCATAGAGATTCGCTTAAATGGGAAATGTGCAAGCGCGATAGATGGTTTAACGGTCTATTGTATGTGCTTGTATTAACTCTCAGATTGACTTGGAGAGAGGTATATTTTTGTAGTCATAGGGATTGTATTATAGAGTTAATTGATTTTTGGTTATAATTTGGAGAAATTTGGAAAGGATATTAAGATATGGAGAATGAGCAGATTGGTGATTTTCAGGTTACAGGTAATATGGTAAATGAAGAGATAGTTAAAATATTAATACAATATGAAATGAAGAAACATGTTAGAGAAACTATGGAAGATTTTCTCAAGAATAGGAAAAGAAAAGAGGTTGAATCAGGTGAGGATTTGTATTCCCTGTCTGAGGGAGAGGGAATGAGTAGTGATGTTGGGAAGAAGCGTACTAAGAAGACCAGACATATAGAGGACACTTTAATATGTCAAAAAATTATAAGGTTGGCCAGAAGGCAACCTTAAAGAAAGGTGTCCTTGGCGGCACAAATAGAACAGGTGTCCTTGGCGGCACGCATGGAAAGGATGCCCTTGGTGGCACACAGGAGGAGGAGGAATTTAAAAATATTGTACAAAATTCAATGTCTGGAAACAAATTAGATAATATAGATGAATATGTATTGGACTTGCAGGAGGACGATGATTATAAGGATTTGAAAGAGATGGAGGTGGATGTTTCAAATGAAAGTATCAGGGATCCTTTTGGGTGAGATATGTTTACTCCACTTAATATTAAACATCCTAGAAGTGGAGAATGGTGACCTATGGAGCATGTGGCGAAATTTATAAAGACTTGGATAAAGAAACCTTTGGATAGGAAAATGCATAGACTGATGAGGGCAGAATGTGCAAGATCTAGGATTGAGAAAAAAGTTTGTGCTACTCCAAATTTGGGCCCGGATCTTATAAGTTATTTATTTTGCTTGGGAAGAGACCCAAGGAAAGGTTTAGAAAGATCCTTGAAGATTTGCCAGGATAAATTACTGGATGTCTTAGAACCCCTGGAAAGAATTTTGGATATGGCAGAAGAAGCATATGCAAATGAAAAGCAAGTAGATTTGGATTTGTTAAGAGGATGGAGCCAAAGGGCTGCGGTACTCTTAGGAAATGTGAATGCAGGTTTTTTACAAGAGAGAATAAAGCCTATACTTATGAAAATAAACCCAAAGTTAGGGAATATGGCACAGAAAGAGACAGTTGAGGATACGAAAGGTTTACTGTTTGGGGAACGATTAATGAAAGGAATTGGGAAATATGTAAATACATTTATGGCATTAGATAAGGCACAAGGAAATATGAGAAAGGTGTTTGGAGTTTTTGGAAGGGTCAGTAAGAGAGGACCCTATACTGGCCGTGTATGGCAGAGGTGGAACACAGTACAACTCGCAATATGAATTACAGTACAGAGGAAGAGGTTATCAGCCTAGTATAGGATTTTACCCTAGTAGATGAAGGACAGGAAGACAAAACAGGAGATATTCGAGAGGACGAGGTCAGCTCAATAACGGAGGACAAGGTGAGTATGGGGATTATTTTTGGTTCTTTCCAGAAAGGAGTAGGAGGACATTTGAAGTTTTTCAAAAAGGAATGGGAGAAGTTGACTGTGTATTCTTGGGTCTTAGACACGGTTCAAGGATATACAATAGAATTCATAAGTTGTCCGTTTCAAAAGGAAGAACAAAGGGAGATAAAGATGTCAAAAGAGCAGGTAGGATTGTTATATTAATAAATAGTTTCTCTGATTCAAAAAAATGCAATAGAAGAGGTGGAAGAGTCAGCAATAGTTTTTGTGAGCAATTTGTTGCTGGTGTAAAAAAAGGACAAAGGTTGGCTTCCGGTCATAAATCTCAGGGAATTAAACAGATTTTTAGTTTATCAACACTTCAAAATGGAGGGGATTTGTTGCCTAAGGGATTTATTGACAGCCAAAAATTGGTTAGTAAAATTGGATCTAAAGGATGCATATTTTACAATTCCTATGGCAAGACAGAGTCAGACGTTTTTACAGTTCAGCTGGAGGAAAAGATTGTACCAATTTCTTTGTTTACCTTTCGGTCTATCCTCAGCACCTTGGTGTTTCACAAAGGTTATGAGAGTGGTTGTGGCCTTTTTTCGACACAGAGGGACAAGGATGATTATCTACTTAGACCATATTCTGATATTGTCACAAAATCAGGAAGAGTTGAAGAAGGAGATGCAGGAGGGAGTGCACAAGTTGAAAGAGTTGGGATTTATTTTGAACAAGGAGAAATCTGTTATAGAACCAACACAAAGATTGGAGTTTTGGGGATTGCAGGTGGATATGGTAGATTGTCTTTTGCTTCTTCCAGAGAAGAAGATGACTATGATCAGGAGGGAGATTCAGCAAAGTTTGAAGAGAGAATTTGTAACGTTGAGGGAATTGGCAAGGATTATTGGGCTTTTCTCTTCTTCTATACAGGCTATTTTCCCAGGGCCTCTCCATTACCGTGCATTACAGAGATTGAAAGGAGAGGCATTACGAGGGGGCTTATGGTATGGAGACAAGATAGCTTGGAAGGCAGAGGCAAGAGAGGAACATCTTTGGTGGTTGGACAATATGGAGGCATGGAATGTGAAAGCAATATTTGGAGAAGCACCAGATTTTGTGTTGCAGACGGATGCGAGTTTGATTGGCTGGGGAGCACGTTTAGGGGAAGTGGAAACAGGTGGAGTATGGACAAGAAAGGAGAAGTTAAGTCACATAAATTGCTTAGAATTGATGGCAGGTTTATATGCTTTGAAGAGTTTCAGGAAGAATCTAAAGGGACGGACTGCTCTGATGAGGATGGACAATGTGTCTACAGTGACATATAAAAGCAAATTAGGGGGAACAAAGTCACGAGGATTAGCAGATCTAGCGAAGGATTTTGGGAATTTTTGTTTAGAACACAAGATGGTGGTGAAAGCGGAATACTTACACTGGGAATTGAATGTAACTACGGATTGGAATTCGAGACATTTGAGGGATTTCAGCGATTGGGAATTGGACAGGAAATGTTTTTGCAAGATAAACAGTGTGTGGAGTGCTCTAGAGGTGGATCTTTTTGCAAGTCGCGTAACGTTCCAATTAAAGGAGTTTTTCAGCTGGAGAGCAGATCCTATGGCGGCAGCAGTGGACACATTCCAGCAGGTGTGGTAAGGGAGAAAAGGCTATGCTTTTCATTCTTTCACTATGATACAGAGGGTACTGATGAAGTTGAGACAGGAGAAGAGTCAGGTAGTGCTAGTGACACCCTTTTGGGTGTCGCAGGGTGGGTTCCTGTCAGTAATGTAATTAGCATGTGCGGAACCTTTTTCGATACCTGCAAGGGAAGGTCTTCTCAGGAATACAGAGGAGGAGAAACATCCTTTAGTACTAAACCAAGTTTTGAAGCTTCTTGTTTGGAAAGTGTCAGGAGATCTGTCGGTCTCAAAGGACTTTCGGCAAGGGCTGCTGAATTACTGGAGGAGTCCTGGGCTCCAGGAACCTGGACTAGGTACAAAGGAACTTGGAGAATATGGTCTGGTTGGTGCCTGGAAAGGAGTTTGGATCCTGTGGAGAGCTATTTCAAGAAATTTCAAGAAGGTTTGGAATATCGAACACTAAATTGTTACAGGTCAGCAATCTCAGCAGGGCATTTTTAGATAGATGGCAGATCTGTAGGAAGAAATGTTATGGTGTGTAGAATTCTAAAGAGCATGAGGATTAGGAGACCTCCACAAGCTAGTTATAGTGTGCTGTGGGATTTTAATTTCATGCTATCACTTTTTATTTTGCAATGGCCTTCAAATAGATATTTGGAATTAAAAAGACTTTCTGAGAAATTTGCATGTTTGATACGTCTAGTTTCATGTAAAAGCGTTTTGGATGTTAAGGCGTTGGAGGTGAGTAAAAAACTAATAGAACCAGATGGAGTGTATTTTGAGATTTGGAAAAGGACAAAAACCATGTCAACATCTGTCTTTTATCCTATCTTTAGTGAGGAAAAGAAATTATGCGTAGTGAATTGTATACAAGAATATGAGAACAGAGTGCTAGAGCATAGGAAAGATGGAGAAAATCAATTGCTGATTTCATATGTAAAACCTTTTCGTGCAGTAAGCACAGCTATGATTGCAAGGTGGGTCAAAAATGTGATGAGAGAGAGTGGGGTTGATCTGGACAGATTTAAAATCTCACTCTCTGCATGGTACCATGGCAAGTAAGATGTATTTGTCAGGTGGTCGTTTGGAGGAAATTTTAAAAGCGGCAGACTGGACAAATGCAGGAACTTTTGCAAGGCATTACTTTAGACCCATTAGGCATGTTTCAAATGTGGTGTAAAAAGACTTTGAACATGCATAATGGTAGCCTCCGGTCTTGTAATGAAATGGCGATTCTCCAAGCATAGTGTAATAAGAATCAAAAGTTCATTAAAGACGCAGAGGCTAACATTATCCCACCCTCCGCAGCCCAGTTTGGGTAGGAGTGGATGGAGTAATTTTTGTATGGTTACAGTTAATATTATATGCATGATAGGATAGTTGTTGTTAAGTGAATGGCAAGATTATGGATCGTTTAAAAGGTAATAAAAAAATAAAAAATAAAAAAAGGTTCTGATTTATGGTTCATTTTGTTTTGTTTTGATGCAGATTAAGAGAAAGAAGTTTTGTACTATTTCAAAGAAGAAGATTATTCAAAAGAAGATACAGTTCACTGCATTAAAAGAGGAAGAATGTTTGGAGGATAGAATATTCATGGACTTCTGTGTTCTAGTTCTAGTGTTTGATCTGTTGTAGATTCTTTAAAGGTGCTGTAGGAGTGGCATTAAAAGTTGTTATGCATAATGTTAGCCTCCGCGTCTTTAATGAAATCTTGATTCTCATTACACTATGCTTGGAGAATCGGCACTCTCTTCTGTCTAGCTGCAGTTGATCTTAGCTGTTCTTTCAGATTAGATTGGTATATGACGCATTTTTCTTTGTTGAAGGAGTCCTCAGATTTTGTAGTTAGCAACACTCTATCAGGAGGTAAAGATCCTCTGCTACCACCTGCTTCGCTCATGTTTATGAATTGGAATCAACGGAAAACCTGAAACAAATCAATATTAAAATAAATTACCAATATGAATGCTAAAACACATCATTATAGAGCCACCAGTTTGGAAAAAAGTGAAAGGGTTGCTCTGAGGAGGTAATTTCTGTCTCTATAAGACTACTTGACCTCCAAAACCTATGTTTTGACACCAAAATGAAGTATATAGGTCTAATGCAACACATCCGCCATTTTAAAAAATATCATCCAGAAAAATTTGGCCCGGATTAGCAATGTCTACCCAAGATAAATTACTTCTCTAATGATCCAAAAACACAAATCAAAAATGAAAATCTCTGGACAACAATTTTTTTACCGAGGTATATCAAGGGGCCAGGACTATTCATTACAATGAGAAAAATTAAAGAAAAGGATGCTTGTCAGGTTAGGAATGGACAAGGCGCAATGCTCTTTTGAAGACTCAGAAGGTTCATTCCACCTGCAGTGACAGTTTGCCTCACACACTCAGGCCTTTTCCCTGGCTCATGCTAAGAGGATCTTTTTTTTCACCCTATTTTTTGAGGAATTTTTCTCTAGTTTCTTCATAATGCCATCACTTTTTGTGAAGTGTCTGCCTGTGGAGGAAAAAAGGCTGTCAAATATCCATACTTGGTAAATGTGATCTACTTACCCTCCTCATACTCTATCAAAGACTGTCAGTTTTGTCCGCAAATGACAAAAAAGAGTCCTGGATGATAAAGAAGGAATCTGCCCTAAGGGGAAAGGTTGAACAGCTTAGATTGAGTTTCTGCACTGTCCTGAGAAGGACTTCGAAAGATTCAAAGAGAGAAAGAAGCATCAGCACTGTCACCATCACTCTCACCACTTGCTGGAGCACCGATCAGTGTTGAAGCAGGGGTCATCACTGAAATGGATGCTGTTGAACACCAGCTCAGCGTGTCACGAACAGTCCCTGGCATAGAACGCTGTCCTAAGGTGGATTCTGTTGGTAACGTAATCCTTCACTCTGTTGGTGTATTTTCCTACATTTCCCATGATTCCTACTGTTTGTTTTCCGGAGTCACCTGCAAGGAATCCTGGGAAGTTGACCCGATAGAACTCTTGAAAGGCTATCCGCTCGGAACGCTCAAGTCAGATTATTTTCGTTCCGGATTGCAGGTGGACTTACAGTGGCAGAGGTCGGGTTTTGCTGGAAGTATTGGAGGCGCAACGTGTACGACGGTGTGGTAAGGTTTCGGAACACCGTGTGTATTTATGACATGGTCTGGGTGTCTCTCATGTTCTTCTGTTTCGCGCGGATGCGTGAACACGAAGGGATTCTCTCCACAGGGTTGATTCTCGATGCAGGTACCGCTACGAATTCTCTTGCCAGGATTATAAAGTGGGGCGCGAGTACTTTGAGGAAGAAGTCATTGTTATTTTGTATATTGATATTTGCCCAGTGACGAGGTATTTGCTTGGCAGTTCAGCAGTGACTCGGCTGAGTTCCATTGCTCATTCTGACTTCCTCGAGACAGTGCAACAACGTGCATTGATTAACAGTTTACAGAGGAATTATAACTTTCGGGTGGAAACAACCCTTCAATTTATGTTACATTAATTGATACAATTGGGAACTTGCAGAACTCGTGTCTCTCATGACTATGTTGAATATCCCAATGGTTTTGGATTGAGTCTCCTCCTACTTTGACTCTGGATTAGTTCTCTGTGACTAAGAGAACTGAAGGCGTAGGTGGTTATTAACCCTCTATTATTTCTACTGTACCATTAACAGGGGGAGGAGTCTACGTATTGGAGGAATCCCTCTCTTCCCCTGTGACGCTGGGCAGTAATGTTATTATTGGTAGGTACTGTGAGGCCTTACTGAAATCTAGGGCAAGTGCATTACATCTATGTTCTTGCAGTAATAAGTTGATGTTACTTTTGCATTGTTGTTTTCATAGGAACAAGCAGTTTTAATCTGGTTCATCTAAGCTGAAGTTTAACCGAAGATGTCTTTGAATATAGACCTTCTTCTTTTTTCTTTACAGGTATTAAGGTGAACTGTTAATATCATTAACATATGTATTCAGATGCTATACTGGGCAGCTAATTGTTGTTTGTTTCTTGGTAGGTCTCCTTCCCAGCTGTTCCCTTCCCTCCCTCGCTTGATCAAATCAACATTCTGTGTTTTTATATAATCAGAAATGAGACGATCAAGAGGTGGACCCATGTTTGAGCATCACATCAACTCCAAGGTGTTCATGGTTTGACACAGCGACAGAGAACAGACAACATGAAAGGCAAGTGGATGAGTATTACCAGGTAAGTCCTCGGTTCCAAACCAGCTGACATTAACACCACCGACATTGAGGCCTTCTCTATCAAACCTGTGGTTAACATGGAGATATTCACTGTCGACTGAGATGTACATGCCATTGATATGATCTATGCCAAGACGCTCCTCTTCATCTGTACATTTATGATGTCCTTCAAGGCATCTTTCTTATTCAACATCATTAACACCCTACCTGCTCAGATGCCACGGATGACTATTCCCGCAAAGGACCTTTTTCAAATGCATCATGCTTCTCTGAACGTTCCACTAAGGTCAGTCATGGAACCTAAAAGTACCTTAATGTCTCCTCTTAGGAAGCTGCATGTTTGGTCAATATTTCCGTCCTCATTGACTGCCCATGCAAATCAGCCAGTTACTCCACTAACATCGACACCAGGGAGGCACAAACAGAGAAGATGTCCATCCATCTCTCCTTCTTCATCAATGCATCCTTTACCAGACTCGTACTCCACATATACACCCTCACCATCAGCAGTTGTTCCATTAAGACCCTCCCATGTTCATGACATGACCATATTTTAAGACGTTCTTAGAGGATAGACAAAACTTAGCATTAAGTAGAGATTCCCAGTCCACTGTTTCATTGATAATTGAGACATTGCCACTGAAGACAACTCCAAGACTTTTACTGTACTAGGTATTAGGCTTCACAGAATTCACCAAAAATAAATGTTTTACTCTAACAACACTGAAGATGGCAACTCCCAGGTTGATGAAAAATACAAACCTTCAGTCTAAAACCTTCTACAGCTCAGACAGGAGTCAAAAACAGGCTCAGTTGTATATAATTTCAGCAGACAGAAAGATGCATTCCTCTGACCCGGAAAACATCAGGACCACCAGATAGAAAGTACATGCATATTGAAACTGCTGGATGCAAGGTGTGTGGTTCTGCAGCAATGTCATTTAAAACAGCTGGTGCCTCTGCCTTATTAGGATGATATGTTAGAGTCTTATAGGAATCACTGACGACTTTTGCAGATGAACTCCAGAGAAATCGGAGACAAGACTTCCTAGAGATTATGCAGGAAGGCTCATTGGTTTCAAACCAAGAAATTAGTGCAACGAATGACTGCAGATATAGACGTCACAGAGTTTTGCCATAGCATCTCAATGTAACATTCATCATGGCTGCGTCTAATATCTTTGACACGAGATGCCCAATTGAAACTCATGAACCTGCCACTCACTGGTTCAGTCTTTTTCAAATACTATGGTGATGATGAGAGGGAACATTGGCAGAAGGAGGCAGAAACTTTGAAGTTAGTGGGTTTTGATAAAATGAAAAGATTTTATACAGACATTAGGACCATCAGACTGGAAGACATGGAGTTCAATCCCCTCACTGGTCCTACCACCAACAAACACAAAAACAGCAACAACAGTCCTCTTACCAATGACGTTGAAGCAGACAAAGAGCTCAATAACAACATCAATGGCTCTTCTATTCAGAAAAATCAAGATCTCAGTCAAAAAAATGACTCCCCCACTTTCTCTCCTCTGTTCCCAACTCTGGTGGAAGAGAGTGTTTCCAATCATCTTGGAGAGTGGAGACTAATAACAACAACTGACAGATAGGCACTGCATATCATTTTAAACCCTTCATTTGAAATTCCTCGCTCCTGAAATCCTCCCAAAACCTATTCCAAAAACCAACTGGGCTGGTTTTAAAAATAAATTTTTATTGATTTGATTGCATAAAAAACAACCAATTAACATAACGTCATAACCCCCACATTCCAATATCACTGATTAAATACACATACATTAGATTCCATTGGACAGAAACAGAACAGCTTTGATTGTAAGAATGGAATTCACACGTTTTCTTCAAAAACAAGTATATCAACCAGTTCTTCCATCTCTTTGAGGAAACGACTTCTAGACAGTTTTTCGTCTCCAAAAGAGGTCCCTAAAAAAGAATTAAAACAGATAATTTACCTGAGACAAGCCAATAAATATATCAAAAGGCAGAAGTTCAGAGTGTCCACTTTACATCAACTATTTTCACAAATCATGAAAGGGGATCGGATGTGCTCGGTGGGTTTACAAGATGCCTATTTCCGCATCCCAGTGGCAAAGAACCACAAAACAATTCTGTAATTCATCTTCTGTAAAGCTCACTGTAAGTAGACAGACCATCCTTTGGATTGAAATTGGCTTCAATTACATTTTCAAAATGCATGACTGTAGTAGCAGCCCATCTACCCAGGTATTTACATTTACCCATACCTCAACTATTGGTTTATAAAGGCGACCGCCAGGGAAAAAGCGCATCAGGACTTCAACAACACTGCTCAGGTCTACATTGTCTGTGTCTTCGTATCAGTTCAGAGAAATCAACATCAACACCTGTCCAAGATTTCGACTATCTAGGATAAACTCTAAATACTGAAAAGGGAGAAGTGTCACCATCTCACCATGCATGGTACAATTGTCTCAGCACTTGCTATATATCTGGTACTAAATGTGCTATCATGGATTTATCACAATTATTCAGAAAATGACTTACCCCGCCCCCCCATGCAGCCAATTTCTAAAAGTCTATTGAAGGCAGTGGGTCTGAAACTTTGCATCACATTATGCCAGTAGGCTATTTTTCAGTAGTCCACAAAGGATGCTAATCAAAGTAAGCAGATGATGCAGTACCCTGTCCAGTTACAGAGTTCCATTGTACACTCACAAGTAGCTGAAGGAAAAAAGCATAAAGTATCTCAGATTGGGACACGGAAGGATAACCTGTGAGGAGAATTGGTGCTCCCTATTCAGATGCAGGATCTGTTAAGTGAGGTCAGACTAGGATAGGATAGGGTAGGATAATATTTATAGAGCGCAATAAAACCTGAAGATGTCAAAGCGCTGTAGCGGACCAAAGGAGTAAGCAGGAGCGAAGCGGCAAAGAAAGGGGTACTAAGATGAGAAACGACAGGTTTTCAGATGTTTTTTAAAGGACAAGAAAGAGTCCACCTCTGAAATATAGGTAGGTAGGTCATTCCATAGTTTGGCGGCTGCTACCGAAAAGGAGCGTCCACCCCATCTTTTCCTCTGAAATCTGGGGATCCTAGGTTTTTTACAAAAAGAAGATCTCAGTATCCTCCCCAGAATGTACCATTGAAAAAGGGCATTCATTTGAAAGGGGCCCTTATTATGAAGGGTCTTAAAGACTAGGCACAACGCCTTAAAAGAAATACGCTTTCTGACAGGAAGCCAATGAAGGGAACAAATCCCCTCCCTAACCGAATGCCGCTTGAGACTGTTCAGAATGAGGTGAGCTGCCGCATTTTGTACAACCTGAAGTTTGTTCAAGGAGGAACTAATGATGTTCAGGTACAGAGCATTGCAGTAGTCCAACCGTGAGGTGACCAGGGCAATGATGACTGACTGGTGCAGTTCCGATGGAATATAGGGGATGATCTTTTTCAGGGCATTAATGATATAAAAACAGGTGCTGATAGTGCGACTGGCCTGTGCATCAAAACTCAGAGGGGGATATTCTCAAGGACTCATCGCCGAGTTAGCGGCACTTTATCGCAGCCAAAGTGGCGATAAATTTACCGCCCTGTTCACAAGCTGGTGCTAACAGCCGACATCGCCAGTTTTCCTACGATAGCAGCCGCAAAAAACATCGCCACGGATGACACCGGCAACTAACGCTAATGAGATGCAGAGTAGGCGTTCCCGTGCAAAAACCCGTGCCAACACCACTTCGCAACATTCTCTACGACCAGCCAGATCGGCGATAAGATCACAAAACATGCGATAAGGCGCGTTAGCAGCAGGGAATTAACACCTGCTCTTTCCTGGTATTAAGTCGGACGATAACCTGCACCAGAAACGGGAGCCCAGCCCACAGCCACACCAGAAGAACAACAGATGCCATGGAGCCACTGATCATGCAGCCGGACACCCAAGATGGCCGCAACGCCCACCGCACTCCACCCCCCCCCCGGCACCCCTAGACAGATATTTTACACCAACTTTACGAAATCATGAACAAAACAATTCGCCTGATGTTGCACAATTACAACAATTAACATTCATGTGTGGTCCGAAAAAGGAGAATCATTCATTCATCTCTGAATTTCCAAACAAACATTTCATTCAAATTTAACTCAAAACAACTATTTGGAAGAGTCATGGCGGGTCTTCTCTGGACAATCTGTAAGTCACAGCCTGCAAGACAAAATTCAAGATAAGAAGGTGTGTCATGCGCTCATCAAAGGACAAAGAGAGAGAGAGTGAAAGAGAGGGAGAGAGAGAAAGAGAGAGAAAGAGAGAGAAAGAGAGATAAAGAGAGGGAGAGAGAGACAGTGAAAGGAAGGCTCTTGGCACATACATGCCAACTGTTGTGTGTGCATCGCTATTGGTGCACCATAAGCCTAAGGCCTAGCCCCAAATGCAGCGCGAAAGTCACATCACATTTCCAGAATACAAGCAGTAGTCAGACTAACATTAGGGATGAAAGCTCCTTTGTCTCAACACATAAGGCGGAAGGACATCTGCACCTCCAACCTTGGTCTTGCATGCGCCAGGCACCCCCTGAGAGAGATACCATAGCAGATGATGACGACTCCCACTCTACGCACAGCGCAAATGAAATACCAACGTATCCACACCCCACACACAGAAGTCCTTGCTCGAGGTACTCTTGCATGGAATGCCCTTGACACTTATGTACACAACAACCCATACGTCCAAACGTTGCACACACATATGACTCACTGCTCCGAGCTGTGGCATATCATCCACATAACTGCCGCAGGTCAGAAGAGTGCCGGATCTACGAGAGCTACCAACGCAATGGCAGAACATCCCGGGCACATGCACAACCCCTGTCACGTGGAACTGTACCGTGCATGTATGCTGCATTTGTTGGGGGCACTGCCACTGGCAGTGTTGCGCATCAGTTACCGTCTGAGCTTCCGTCTTGCGTACATCACCTGCGTCCAGCCCTGGTTCCACTGTCGATCATGCATATTCGAGTGGCCCATGGATGTCTGCCTATCCAACACAACGGTAGCTGAACTGGATTATGACTTGTGTGTGCGCCCCCTGTTGGCCCACGACCAGGAGTGTAACCGTGATACCCGTTCATGGGATGCCTTGATATTTGGCGTATGTGCTGGCAGTTGGGCATGGGAGATTGCACAAGTCCTTGTGTGCAGTGACCACATCGAAGCGCTCCCCTATTGGGCTGTGTTGCGGATTGGTGAAACGGCGTGGACGGAGCACATCTGTCCGGACCAGTTAATGGATTGGCTCGCCCTCGTGCTCGTTGAAGCCGACCACGACGTATTCTTGGAACTGATTGGCCAGGAAGCTGCGCTCGCATTCATGGACGAGTAACTACATTCCTGCAGCCACAACTGCTTGTAACCCAGAGCACAGGTCCCAACACCTTGTTGTATCTTGGAGAAATGGTCACATATCCCACCACAACAGTGGACATGGCTGCATTCGCTTGGACTCAGAATGCATGTGCGTGCACTTACGCGTGTTGACACACACCTGTGCAAGGTGAGGCAGTCCCATGGGCGGAGCTGCACAGCGTCGCATGGCAAGGTTCCTAAATCTGGCATACTGCTGGAGGGAGAGTACACACATGGCAATGTAGTACTACATGTGACCTTGTTGGACCCTTTCACCTGCTCACTGTCAGCAGAGCAGACAGTCTGCGCAGTCCGGTGGTACAACACTATGCAGATCCCATGGGCTGTGAGTTGTGTCCCCTGACACGGGGCAATGAGCATACGCCAAACATCACATGACTCGTCCAGCAAGGCAAGGTGGGCTGAGACCGTTGCCATCCGTAATGATTGGTGTTCATTTTTGCCTCCCCATTTCTTGCACCTCTACATGTTCCCATGCTGCCTGTTAGTGTCTGAAGCATTGGTCTGCATGTTGTGGCCCTTGTCTTGCCCGTACTGACACGCACATGCTAATGAAGTCTACGCCACTACACTAGTGTTCAACTGTGATTAGTGTTGATTAGAATGACAAATCGTGTGCCTCAATGAGCATTGTCCGTACACAGGGAGGGACTGACTGATGCATTTCACTTAGGGGTGAGTCCCTATTGCCAGCTCCACCTCTGTGAGCCAGACATTGTGGTTGGGATAGTTGCTGGTAGACCTGTGCTCTTACGTGTCTTCAGCAATGTGAGTATGGTGTCCAACTTCTTGCCATGTGGATCAATGTTATCCATCAAAACAGGCTGTGTCCACACAGTTGAGTGTGAGTAGGTATGCGAAGAGATGTCCTGTTGTCACATGTGATGAGGGACACTACTTTAGGCCTGCTACCGAATTAGACATTTTTACACACAGCCACACTTAATACATGGACGTGGGGCTACGTTGGGGGGTTGCGAGATTGTTGTTCATGAGCAATGAGGCCACAGCTAGTTCACACCTTCACAGTCATCTAATTGGCCATGTGGGTCAGGGTCAAACATGCGCATTGATGTCATTTCCCAGGGTGTACCATTTTGTGCAATCAATGTCCCTACATTCAGCCATACTTTTATACTTGATTGAACATAAACATGACACATCTGTGTGATTTGGAATGTTTTATTCACATTCTGTGGAGTGTCGGAGCTGGAGCAGTACATGGCCATGCAAACCCCATATTACATGGTTGCCCAGTGGAGGGCCACCCAGAGTCCTTTGGGGAATGACAATTTAATCGGAAGAGGAAGAGTTCAGTCCGCAGCCTGATTGCTGTGTCATTGGTAACCAGAGCAGATATGGCAGTCCATGTCGGGGTCCAGGTGAATGTCGCAGAGTGTTTCGGGGGACAGTAGAAAGTGTTGTTCCCGGGCATGATGCTGAGGGCTGAACCAAGCAGGAACAGGCCATATGGCGGGGATGAATGCTACAACCTCCTTTCTCACACAGAGTCATTGCCATCCACATCTTAGTCTTCTAATATGTCTTCTGTGTCAGGTGTGTCAGGTGTGTGTGGTGGTGTTATGGCTGCATCACTGTGTGCCACTGACACATCAGGAGGCGGAGATGTGTGTGTCGAAGTTCCTGCAGCAGTCATCTGGGACAGGCTCTGTGGCAGCAATGGCCAGATGAGGTTCTGCAGGGCATGGAAGATCCCAGCTACATCTCGCTGGTGTACAGCCGTGGCAGCCATCCTTCCAGCCTGCATCCGCTCCATGTTCTCCATTGTCCTCCGCATCTGTGCCATCTCTGTGCTGTCATCGCTGGAGCCTGTCTGACTGGACAATTCTTGTATCCGAGTAATGGCTCCAGCGAGGTCAGCCAAGGATTGTTGTAGAGCATGGAACGGACTGTGGGTGTCCGTTAGGGACTGTAAGTGGTCCCTGATGGGACTCATACAACCACGTATGGCATCAAGTTTGGCTGCCACGAGGTCAAAACCCACACGCACCTGTTCAGCCAGCCCCCTCTGGCAGTCTAACACACGGCGTTGGAATGCCATGTGTCTTTCCGTGAGGTGCAGGGAGCCAGCCGTGGTGGTGGGTGCTTCCTGCTGTGTGGGCTTTGCAGGGGGTGGGGTCACCTCGATGCAGCTGGGCTGCCCTGCTCCTGGAGGTGGGGTGCGGAGGCTGTCCACGAGCCGTTGGAGGGTGTCGGAGCAGATGGCCAGGGGGTCCTCCTCATCATCACTGAAGAAATGTCTGGTCTGCTCTGCAGGAGGTGTTGATTGTCCCTCTGCAATGTAAAGGGGAGTTGCAGGTTAACAGTGTGTTTCATGTATGTTGACGCATTGTACATGTTTACATACAGACTGCATGACAATGTACATTGTGACTGTTTTGGATGAGCTGGCTATTTGATGGGAGACAGTGGACATTTCGACTACATGACGGATGTGAGGTTGTACTCGTACATTATCATCTCACAGTTTCCTGCTATGCCAGATGTGATTGGCCAGTTTCTACGCACAAGCGGCACCAGTTGTGTCCTCTGTTCTGTAGTGAAAGTGTTGCACTTTGTACCACATTGCCGTTAATGTTGATGTGCTGTGATTGCTATGTGTGTGTGCTGCATTGTGGGAGAGTCGCCCCTGCAGCTCTGATTTAGCGGCCCCTTATCCCTTTGAGGCGGTGTGCCTTTGACTTGTGTGCTTTTAAGGTGCTGAGATGTTGGCGACTTGGGTCATTTGTGCTCTTGGACGGTGTTTGTACTCTTGTGCATTGTTTGTCTGCAGATGTGTTGTTGACATCAGGGGTTGTATGTGCACGTGGATGTGTCAGAGTGTGACCTGCTCCTTTGAGGATGTGATCCACACTGAGCCCCCTCAGTGTCGTGCCGTGCACCATGTCATGTATTTTGACTGCAGCCATGCTATTGGTCATGCAGTGTCACTTGCATTGTCAGTGTGGCTCACAGAGCCGCTGCTTTGCTGGATTCAGCACATGCGCATGGGTAGGTTGTGAGATTGGTGATAGGGAGGGGGACCCCTTTGTGCACATAGTGGACGGGGGCCTACTTGGTGTTTCTATGTGTGCTGCAGTGTGCCAAGGGTATCAGGGACATGTTCCACAATCATTGTGGGTGTGCAGTGTGCTACACATAATTGTGCATGTGTGCCATTGTGCCCATCTCCCCCCGTCCCCCCAGTCCCTGGTCGTTACTCACCCTGTTGCTGTTGGGTCAGGTCATATCGAGCTGTGTCCGGACCCCCAACTCCTTGTACCGTCTCCACACTGATGACTGTGGCCACCATTTCCTCCAGCTCATCCAGCTCATCTTGCTCATCCAGCTCCTCCTGTGGCGCAGGACTCCCACCTCCAGTTGCCGTTGCTGCCTTCCGGTTGGCAGCGAGTTTCTGCTTGGTTTGGTTATTCACATCATGCCAGCGCCTCTTGACCTCCTCCATTGACCTCCTCAACACTCCGACTGCATTCACGTTGTTCACGATCGACAGCCATATTTCCATTTGTGTTGCCAATGACACAGTGGAGGTGACGAACAGTTGTTGGTAGTGTTCTATCACCTCCGTGACGATGATCCGGTTTTCCTGCGGACTGAACCCCGTCTTCCTCTTCCTCTTCTCCTTGCCCTTCCCCGACCCCGGGGTTCCTTGCTGGTCATCTGTGGGGCTTGTGGGGTTTGCGTTGTCCTCTGCACTCAGTCCAGGTGCATCCATGGTGCTACGCAGTTTGTATTATTTTGTTTGTGTTTTTCGGTGCTTTTATAGTGCATTTTCCCGCATGACGCGTGGGAATTGCAGGCCTGTTGCTGGTTATCGCTGATTTTTTATCGCAATTTGGGGCATCGCAACTTTTTTCGCGTTCGTGTTTCACATTTTTTCGGCGTCGCGTTAATTATAACGCGGTCATTTGGCGCGTTATCGTGAGACTATCGCATGTTGCCGCCGGGTTGGGAATACAATGTTAACACGGTGTTATTTTCCCGTGATGGACTGCGATGTGCAAAGTTAATTTTGCGATAATTATCACACGTTCTTGAGAATATCCCCCTGAGAGTCATCAAAGATGACCCCGAGATTTTTGGCTGACCTGACAGGGGTGAGGAGAGGTCCACAGACATCTGGCCACCATGTGCTTGACCCAATGGAGTTTTGAGAACCAAACATAAGCACTACATGTTTAAATGTGATTTCAACCCTATACAGACCTACTGGCAAAGAGCTGAGCTCCTACCCTTTTACTGGCATGCACCTTTAAATCACAGCAAAGGGTTCAAGGATTCATTCTGCAGTGTCACTTTTTTTTTTTACTTAGGTGGAAACTGTAATAGGGTCCCCCTCTGAAATCATCGTGAGAGATGGATATGCAGAAAAAGTAGGGCTTTAGAAGGACATTCACAGCCCTTAGTGCAATCACAGACTCTTTTCTGTAATTAGAGCTAGGTTCCACCAGGGGAAAGGTGCCATGCTGCGCCAAATCTGGCAGCGCTGCGCTCAAACATTTTCAAAATGCAGGGATGCGCAAAAATAAGGCGCACCCCTGTGTTTTCCCTAGCGCTGGCCCTAAAATTAGCTCCCTAGAGCCAATGCAGGGACCCTTGCACCATAGTGCAAGGGTGCCTGTGTTACAGGGAATGATTGTTTATGTGCAGGAAGGTGTCCCTTCCTGCACATAAACAATCACTATAGGCAATTGGTTAGATCTATGTGTGCTGCAGAATGCAACACACACAGAAGTTGCAAATCGTCATTATTCAATGATTGTGTATGTGCAGGAAGGAACACCTTCTTGCACATAAACATTAATTAATGGCATTTTGCTCTTTCTGTGTGTGCTGAATGCAGCACACATACAAAAAAAAGCAAAAACGAGGAGAAATAATAGTATTTCTCCTCGTTTCGCCATTCTAACGTCTGCTCTTGGCGCCACCTCAGGTTTACACCTCTTGTAAATCTGGGGCAGGGTCAAAAGCAATAGGTGTTGCGGTGGAACGCCCACAGCAACACCCATTTCATGACCCTTTTATGCTAAGTGATGCGTGTAAAAGGGCTTCATTTACAAGGCGGCATTAAGCCACAAAAAGTTACTTAACGCCTTTGGTAAATATGGAGAAGGGCATATCGCCATCAGAACGTCTCTAAAAATAACGTTTTGGTGGCGATATCCCATTGTAAATATGCCCCTTAGTTCTTTACAGAAAAACAGTAACATTGAATGAGTTTCCATTGTACGAATGCCTTTTATGGTAATTCTAAAATTATTTGCCGATTATATTATTTTATATCTAGCGGGCACGGTCGATAATGTTAATAATGCATTTCGTAAAATGCAATCCTTCTCAGAGATTGGAGGGTACAAAATATATCAGGAAAAATCTGAGGCGCTCTTATACCATTGCTCTCCAAAGATTCTTAACATAGATACGCAGCAAAACTTCTCGTTAACTCATCCCATAAGATACTTATGTATTTGTGTTTCACATGATTTTTAGATTTATTTTAATTGAATTAGACAGCGGCTCTTAGCAGAATGCGTAAAATGTTGTGTAGTTGGCATAACTTACCTCTATCCAGTATAGGCCGGATGGCGATTGTTAAAATGTTGATTCTTCCCTTACTAACCTTTGTCTTCTCCAATGTAATGATCTGAGTCAAGAAATCTCTTTAGGGAGAGAGATCAAGCAGTGCAGCATTTTCTACGGCTAGGGAAAAGACCTTGTATCAAGCTATCAACGCTCCAGCTAGCCGTGGAAGATGGGGGGAGGTTGTCACTCCCCTATATGCGGAATTATCAAGCAGCATTTTTAGATTGGTTAAATCGTGCAGCAGAGCTTAGGCCTTCCTCTAGCTGCTATTATCTACAGAGAATGCTGGTTGAATATGGAGTTCATCTACTAGCTTTTCTTAAGATCCCAATGCTACCCAAGCAGGTTAGGGACAAGTTTCCGTATATAACAACTCTCTAGGGAGCCCCCCAGTTCCGGTCTCGTCAGTAAAAAGTCTGGGAATTATGATTAGCGACGATCTTACCATGAAGGCCCAGATCAGCTCAGTGGTTTCAGCCTGCTTTTTCCATCTTCGCAGAATCAGAAAGATCAGCAGATTCCTTTCCACTGAAGCCCTGACCCAAGTGGTTCTCACCCTGGTTATCTCACGTATTGATTATGCCAACTCCCTGTACGTTGGTATACCCACATACCAAGTCCATCGCTTCCAACGGGTTCAGAACCAAGCAGCCAGACTCATTCTTGGACAGCCTAAGAACTCCCATGTGAAACCACTGTTGAAAAGTCTCCACTGGCTTCCCATACCACAACGATGCTTGTTTAAGCTTGGCTGCACCATCCACAAAGCCCTGTCAGGACGTGGTCCCGCCTTTATTGCTCTAAACATTCAGCGGTATTTCCCCTCTCGTGATTTACGCTCTTCCAATAAGAACCTGCTGGTCTCCCATTCTTTTAAACGGAAGAAACATGGTGGCCTCAGATACACGTCCCTGGCTCCTCAATTTTGGAATGCCCTCCCCCTCTATCTGCGTATGGCGGACTCCTATGCTCAATTCAGGAAACTACTTAAAACCTGGCTCTTCTCCCACGCCTATAATTGACTTACCCACTGTCTGTAATGGCTCCCGCTCTGTCCTAAGCGCCAAGAAACCGTTTGGTGAACGTGCGCTCTAGAAATGAATTTTAACATAACATAACAACTAAAAGATTCATGCACCTGCAAGAATACCAGATCTCTTTGCTACATCCCTCGATATCCCTGACAGAATGTGGGTCTTTAGGACTATCTCTGCAGCATAGCATCATTAATAAATGGGAGAAGGCCGGGTACTACTCTCTTGGAAATATTTTAATAGCTGGGCAGCTAAGAACTCCAGAGCAGGTGGCTGCCGATAAAGTTGACATTACACCCAATCTCATGGTCTCTTATCGTCAAACTCACGATCATCTACGGGCCTATATACAGACCTCCTGCGTCACCAAAGATCACATTAGTAAAGCACATTTTGTCAATACAGAGATTGGGGTGGGCAAATATATCTAACTATTTAGACAATAGGTTGGATTTCGCTAGCTGGGGCTAATATAATCTGATGGTTTATAGGGTGCTGAGAGGAGCATATTGCATTCTATTCAAAATGGGCTCTCTATTACACACCACACAGCCTTCATCAGATGTTCCCATGCTCATTTGCTATGTGCTTACGATATGGGCATTCCAGAGGGGACTGGGCCCATGTTTTTTTCTATGCCCCAAACTATTTAATTTTTGGAACGAGATCATGGCTTTCTTAGGCGTAAAACTTCAGGTCCAAATAGAACCAGATTCGCAGGGGGCACTCTCTGGGATTCAACCACTTCATTGCTCATTAATAATAAACCAGCAACAGTTTTTCTTTATAGGGCCACTGGAGGCTAAGTCACTTATTTTACAAGGGTAGAAATCATCAGCCCCACCGCGATACGAAAACTGGAGGGGAAAAATGGAGCGTGCGTGTTAAGCAACTAGAAGAATTGTACGCCCAAAGGGTGGGCACACTCAGAAGAGCCAGGGGAATATGGGACTGTACAAGGGATGAGGAGGCAGAAGAATAATGGAAAGTTGCAAGATGAGTTAGTGGGCCGGTATCGAATCATGATCCATGAACCACAATGGATGCTGTCGTTAATATATGCTTGGGTAGCTATCTATTGGCTGACAAATGAATGATACGTAATGGATTCTTCTTTGATTCTGCTATTTTTTATTTTATGAAAATTATAGCCCATGATAATGTCCCTGATCATTGACATAAAATTTAAAAAATGTTTTTAAAAAAGTGTCAATCGAAATACAGTCACCACAAAAATAGTGGGTTTACTAACGTATTCTACAACGTCACCCCCCATTAGATCAGTGTTATTTATTAATAAACTCAGTTGCTTTGTATGACTAGTTTGAATTGTATAGAGTTGTTCCCAAAGGGTAGAGATTTAATATTTCAGTAAGATATGTTTAGCTCACAGACATACAGGAATCAGTGCTATAAGTGGGATGTAAAAAGGTGGAGCTGGGCAGGGATCTGTAAAAGGGATGTTTGTCATAGAGGAGTAACTATGAATTCTTTCCAAGAGGGGTGGCCTCTGTAATTAAGGAACTGAGTTAAAACATGTGAACTAAATCCTGTGATTTACACAATGTTCCACCTGACCAGTATTTGGGTGCCCTTTTGTAAGTTTTCAGATATTGTATCCAGACATATCACACAACAACTTACAACCAACACAAGGTCGAACTACTGGCTTTACCAACGCTATGTTCACAACAGCTGATAAATGAGTAATAACAATGATATTGATGTAAGTAATTAGAATTGAAAACATTTAAATTCTGAAATACTAGACTGAATTAAACATTGCTACAGTCTGTGGAAGGGGGAGGGGTTTTCGGAATGTCTTGCTCTCTTTCGTTCTTCGGGTAGTGTCCTTCGCACTGTCTCGTTCACTCGCATTCTCCCCTTCACACCACTTTCCTTCTGCAGTCTCTCAGTCTGTTAGTCACTGCCACCCTTTTCTCCCCACATCTTTCTGAAATTCTCCCTCTTCATACATCACAGTTCACTTTATTCTACTTCATCATTGTCTTTCCACTCCGTGCTTGCATCACTCCCCGTTCACATTGCACTCTCTCTTTCACCCACACACAACATTTTATTTTCCTTTTACGCTGTCAGTATTTCAACAGCTGTATACCACCTTCACATATTTTCACATAAAATGGAAATTACAATGGACACTCTATGTCAGTCAGTCAGATTAGCTCGATGCAGGATGGACTCTTGTTTCCATGCAAACCATTTTATCAGAAGAACAAATAAAAGTTAGATCACACCGTAAGGTATGATAGTGAGCTGAGCCCCAGGACGGACTGGCCTTTTACTCTATCTGGCATTTCCCCGGTGGGCTGGAGCCCTTGGAAGCCAGTATGACAGCCCAGGGCAGTTGCTGGTGCCTCAGTCACCTTCCCGAACTCCTGGAGGTTTACTACAGCAGGCTCAGGGGGGCTTCACTGAGACATAGAGAGGGGGATGGGGTCAAGAGAAAGATCAAGGAGGGAGGGGAGAGAAGGGGAGAGAGAGAATGTGTACAGCAGCTATAGACACTCACCTATCTGAGAGGAACTCCAACCAGTAGGAAGCCACACAGAGACGGAACCACAGGATCAAATGTGTGAGAACATCTCACAGTTTATACTGTACTAAACAAAGAAAGTGACAGGCTTTCTAAGAGTGCGGGTCCCCAGTCGGATGCAAACAAAATGAAAGACAAAACTATTTCTTTAATATGGACAACCCAGAGACAATTCCAGATTTACCTCTATGGGTGGGCTCAGAGGCTGGTACTGCGTTGCATGTAGAGGGAGTCACGGTGGGCAAGTTGGCATCCTAGGGAGAACTCTGGTCTGGGGATTCATTGTCTGACTAGGGCTGAGATTTCTCAAGAGCTCAATGATACCAATTTGAAAGTTCTTCTATTCACTTGGCACCAAAAAGTACCTTTTGCGTGTTGACCACTGGTTTTAGTGGAGCCTGTGATCGATAACTAAGGTTTCTTAGATAGAGAAAAGGGTTGAAGGGAAGAACAGGCATAGGTTTATATGCTGAAACTTATATGGGCATAACATACTCATACCCAAGACAGTGTTCTTCACATCCAGGGTTATGTAGTCAAAGTGATTACAACTTGCACAATGGAGGGATGACAAATACATAAAGAGTATAGCCACAGGCACTAAGTTCCTCCAATGTCTGTATTGTGGTCATGAAGAATCTAATTGAGAATAGTGATCCATTTTCAGTTGCAAAAATGTGAATTAAAAAATTTCCTTTTGATGTCTTTGGGGCGGGTTTTCCACCAAGGTATAGCACAAAGCTACACGAGTAACTGTAAGAGATGTGGCTACTCAGATGCAGACTTCTGGCATCTTGCATGGTACTGCCCGCCGGTGGCTCAATACTGGGAGGAAATATTGAACTGTATTCAACATATGTCAGGAGCTACAATAGGATGCACACCCGTGGTCTGCTTGTTGAGTTACGTGCCTCAACTGAAGGGGACGATAGGCAAGTTTGCGAGACTTGCCCTTTTACTGGCAAAACGACGCATAGCACTCACCTGGAAAAGTACGTTAACCCCACGTCTTAAACATTGGGTCCGAGACATGGTATATTGTAAAGATAATCTCAAATTCTATGCTGAGGAACTCCCTGCGGCATCTAAACCCAAAGATATATGGGAACCCTTACGTCAGTATCTCCTGGTGCGGACTCAAGATGAAGCGGTCCCTGACACTGAGGAATGTTGAAATGTGTATGTGTACTTTCACGACAAATGTTAGGCAGGAGTGTTATGATTTCTATGTTCAAGAACTCCAGATGCAATGTCAATCACAGTGCTTATAATGTTATGTTTTGTTGATTTGTTAGCCACAGAATCCGCCCTGCGTGGCGACGAAGGTAACTGTCTTCTCTAAAAATCAATAAAAAGAATTAAAAAAAAAAAAAAACATTAATTTCTAATAAAGAACTGATTGTACTGCAAAAAAAAAAAAAGGTATAGCACAAAGCTGGTCTTCAGAAGGTTGTAGATGATGGTAGTGTCAGTGCTCTTATTCTGTTAGATCCAGCAGCAGCCTTCAGCACCATCAACCACAACATCCTACTAGTTGCCTTTACCAGCAAGGGCTTTTCTGCTGTTGTTCCTATAAGGATCAAATTCTCTTTTTGTCTGGTAGAACTCAGTCAGTAGCATTTTCCACCTATTGTCCAAAGACAGAAGTATATACATTTTTTAATATTTCTTTATTGATTTTCTGATGAACATTTGTTACTCTATACACAATGGGAGCATACAACATCTTATCACTACAGTGCAATGTACAATGCTGTGACAACAGTAAGAAGAGCATGAACACAACAAAGACAGAAATATTGAACTGTAATGTACCATATCGACCTATTCTTTCCCCTTTATTCTTCAACCTTTATATGTGGCCCCTTGTATCTCTACTCCCTTAAGCAGGGGTCTTTTCCGCCCGTAGGTGAATGACACCCATCTCATCCTTTGTCTCTCCCATACAGCCTCTTCTAGAGCACATGCATGATGTCAAGCTGCCTAGCTACAAAATGGTAGTGGATGTCCACTATATTCCTTAAAGTTAGTGGACATCCAAGGTAAATATCCTAGTCACCTCATCAGCTCAATCCAATTGGGAACACATTTTCTGGTCACATACAACAGGCTTTCCACCTGGACCTACTAAAGTTGTTCACAATTTTGCTGACCTTATTCACTCCAAATTGACCTTTAACCCCCAGGTTGCAAGAGTAGCTAATATAGCCTCACAGCCCTTCGTAGCGAGCTCTACCGGCCATTAAAGGCCCACTCCAGCGTTAGAAGAGCAGGCCTTTAATGGCCGGTAGAGCCTGCTACGAAGGTCTCTAAGGATATTAGAACTTTTCGCCCCTAGAGGGCAGAATGTTCTAACCTGTAAAACAAAGGCCTCACGGAGCCCGAGGGAATTTAAAATACCCTCGGGCTCCATGAGGCCTTTTGTTCACAGCAACAGCTGTGAACAAACATTGGAATGTTGGAGCTCCGGCCTTCTTACGGCCATTAGAAGCCCGGGGCATTCCTTTGTTTTCAGTGGAGCTCCCAACACTCCAATGTTCTAATATCTGCTTTATCCAAGTGCACATCCTAAAAACACTTCTACAAGACCTTGACAGAGGCCTACACATTCATGCCTATGAATACTGTGAACGCTCTTATACAATCAAGATTAGTCTAGTCAAACGTTATCTATCTGTTCTAGAAAAAACTCTCTGCCATCTTTAACTTGTCCAGAATGCAGCTGCCCAGGTGGTCACTACCACCCCCAGGATGTGCCCACATTACTCCCACCCTGAGCTCCTGCCATTGGCAGCCCATTCCTTCTGAAATCAACTTCAAGGCACCAACTATTGTTTACAAGGAAATAAACAGCAAAACTCTTGCCTTTATAATGAGTACATTTTCCCCTTACCCCCCTTCTTGCTCACTGCATTCTTCTGAACACCTTCTGTTGACAGTTCCCAAAATAAGAAGGATCTCTTTTGGAGAAGGGTCATTTTCAATAGCCACTGCAAAGCTGAGGAACTTCCTGCTTTATAATCTGAGAGCTGAAACAAGTCATCCTAGCTTCAAGAATCTGTTAAACATTTGGCTCTTCAGTATCTAGTCCTGCCCATCTCTCACTTTTTCAAGTTTTGTTTTTACTACTGGTTTTACCTTGTTATGTGCTCTCATAGTGTAAAGAAGCTTTGTGTACATGCAGTAAATACATACAAATAGCATAACATACCTTAATGCTAGATCCATCCTGATGCATGGAATTGAGAGGGACCAATCCACTGAAGGGAACACCCATCTGCAATCAAACAGTCCTATTATGCACCTGCCTTACTTCTTGATATCCTCCTCAAGTCATGCATCAGCCTGGGAGGACCCAACTCAGGCAGGGCCTTCCAATAGAATCGACTGGCAGAGCCACTTGGTGTGATCTGTGCAGGCGAGTCAAACTCTGCACAGCCATTCCTGGTAAACTCTCTATAAAAGATCACTTACTGGACCAAGCCATCTGTTGCAATTTGGTACTGAGCCAGATAAGAATCTATTGACTACCAGGTGCCCTTACATTAAATCTGAGGTACAGGTTAACACGGATAGATTAAAAGTAAAAACATACCCCAGTGATCAAGCGACTGACCCAGATAAAAAGGCGTCTGATTTGAAATTCGATGCGTATAAGAAATACTGGCAATAAGTAGTGGGCAATCGGAGATTTAGCAGCAGCAATTGCCAGCAGTATCAAGTTGGGTCATATGCAACTTGTCAGTCAGTCAGTGAAATAATTTCGCACTCAGTGTTATTCCCTAGGAAAATACTCCATGGGCCAGCCCTTGTACCCAGAGTTTGCTGATTAAAACTGAACACCATGCTCAGCAGGCTTTAGGGTATGGGCAACTGGTGTGGGGTGGAAGGGGTCGAATGACATCCTCTGCACTCAAAGCTTGCCGCGCATGGCTGAGGGTCATGCCCAGTGAGTTCTGTGGGCTGGGTAATTCTTCATGGGGAGTCGTCTCTGCCCATCCTGGTGCCCACAGGTCACTAGGCACATTCAAAGGCAAACAGAATCTGAGGGCACATGGACCAGTTGCGAGGAATCAACAAATATCAGGCCTTGCACCCAGGGCATTGTGGGCATGGGGAAAAAGCAAGACCTAGGGCCACATGTATCAATCAATTTTGAATTCGCAAACGGTGCAAATCGGTAATTTCGCCCGTTTGCGAATGCAAAATGGCCTTTCAAGATGTATGAAAGGCTTTGTAGTCGCAATTTTAGGTAATCGCAAAAATTGTGATTACCTAATATTGCGACAACAAATAGGTAATCGCAATTTGAGATTCCCTTAGCACTTGTACCAAGGATTTTCTAAATGCAAACTATGCATTTAGGAAATAATATAAACACCAACTCCAAGTTGTGTGCGCTTTACATGTGCACATTTTTTTGGGGTGCTTCAGGGGGTCTTAGGCCCCCGGGCACCCTTGGTATAGCATTACCTAATTTGCAATTACCAATTAGGTAATCGCAAATTAGCTAATGCAAAACCATTCGCAGAACAAATGGAGTAGTATTACCTAATAGCGATTACCTAATTGAGATTGTGAATCTTAAGCATCGCTATTAGGTAATCGCTATTTTCTTACATATATTTTTTTGTATTCCTTAAATAGCAATTACCTAAAATTCGCTATTTAAGGAATGGATTTTTGATACATGTGGCCCCTACTGAGCTCACATAAGTGAGGCCAGGAGCAAGCCCGCTGAGCATGGCAGAAGGCCTTGCCTGTCACATTCTGGAACTGGGAACGAGGCAATGGCCCAAGACAGAACCTTGGAGACATACAATTTGAGAACATATCACCTCCAATTTTTATATAAAATTTTAGTGAACATTTTTATATGTTTTACAAGTACCTTTGTGGAAAATGTAAAAAAAAATCATAAGGTATCAATATATATTATATGTAGGCTGTCCAGTTTTAGGTTTAAACCTATAATAACTGATAAAACCCCACCGAAAGGGAAATAGCCCTCCCCAGTGCAAATATATAAACACTGAAAAAACACCTGCACAACCACAAACTAAATCGCCTTCAAAGAAAGGAAAAGTAGAGTGAAAGAGTCATTTTTTTTTCTTCCTGAAGGGGCCAATACAATGTAACTTTGTTATACAAGCTAGCAGCAAGAAAGACTGGCTAACATTATTCTGCTTGAATTTTGTTGTTAGGGATGTCACTAAAAGATTGGGTTTTTTTTCTTTTGCTTTTTTCAGTTTTGTGGTCTTAGGTCTAAAGATGCAGGGTTTAGAAGCATGTTTTAGGTCTTGTTTAATTATTTTATAAACTGTATAGAATCAGGAAATATCAAAATCATATTTGATATTTTGGCTGCGTTTAATTCTTTCACTGATATATAAAATGGCTGGTTTCATAACAATCTTTCCCAATATGTGCCATTGCATTTATCCACAGAGAATGGTTAAAAACCCTTGATACATCAGCCCCCAGTTTCTAGTGAGTCAGTATTGATAGTAGGTGAATTGCCAACACCTCAGGCTTTAAACATTCAATGCAAGTATATGTGAAAAGAGTGCTATCACCAAGCATCTGGGATAGTGGTGAAAACATGACACCAGACCTTTGGAAAACATGGAATGCAGTGTCACTTGAAATGCTGTTGCAAAAAGGTTCTTTCCAAGTTCAACAAAGATTGAAGTGATATTGTTTGTATTTGCAGTGATTCAGCTATGTATATGAAAAAGTTGTGTGATGACCTGTCAAAATCGATACCTGAGCTGAAGTGCTTCCCTGTAAGAGATCCTTGCCACTTGTTAGATGGTATGCTGAAAGCATCTTTACAATCTTCAGACTTAATGAAGAATGCTATTGACTTTTTAGTCCATTTTGATGCACTGTTTTGTTATGCATGGGAACTAAAACACAAATATTTCTCATTTTGTGCTTTGTGTGGCATCAAAGAGTCATCCCAACTGTGTCACTTAGTTGATGGTTCTCTTTCCAAGGGAAGGGGCTGTGAATGCTATATTATCCATGTGGCAACCGTTTACCGAAGTTTTGCTGAGTGATGATGCCAAAGGCAAGAAATGTGATGATCTTTGGCCATTTGATAGTGATCTGAAAAAAAAAATCTACTGCATTCTTAGATTTTTACAGGAAAACATAACTGCTGTAGTGGACATCATAAAAAGAAACTAGAGTCTGAAAACACCCTTGTCTGCCAAGTGTTCAGCATAATTGGTGTGGATGTGAAACATCTCATTGAGAGTAGGCTGAGTGACACCTTTAGTGAATTTGGCACTGCAACATGCTCCATGTTAGAGTGCTTTCCACTTGGTAAGCAAAGCAATGTTGAAGAGAAATTCAGGAACTTTTATTTTACAGCGTATGAGAAATGGCTTGCAATGATGCCTAGAAATGTCCCTTGGCCAACAATGGCATTTGAAGTCAATGAAACCTCACTGTGGTACTCTGTACAAGTTCTAGATCCCTTCCGTAAAGGGAATCTTCTCCGTAGTTTCAAAAGTGCTGCTTCATTTTTGACCTCTTCAATAACTCTGAGGGCATAAGCGCCCAGTTCAAGGCAAATGTTGCAGAACCTGCCCAGAGAATCGAATCTTCAAGTGCACCAGTATTGGCATGGAAAGCTATGTCAGTGGCCAGAGTTAGCAAATTGTGTACTGGCTGTTTTGGCGATGTCCATCTCAAGTGTCAATGTTGAGAGGGCCTTTTCACAAAAAAAGTTTACATGGGAAGGAAAGAGCGAGCACACATGACCAAAGACTCACTGAAGAAGTATTCTATGGTGTGGTACAATAAGTTTGATTTGCAAAAATGTACTTGGACCTCATATACACTGTACGTACACTGTCTATATACCATGCACTATCAGTGCAGAAAGCAAGCAATAATAAAAGCAAAATGTTCCATAAACACCAGAAAAACACTGTTTCTGTTGTTTTTAATGGCGTGAAAATGTGTAACCACTGATAACCACTGTTTTTTAAAGATATTGAAATCACTTGAAAACACTGAAAAAACCCCACCAGAATTTACCAAAAATAGAAACTGAAAACAGGAAAGCCTAATTATATATGTGTGTATGTTTGTATGTGGTTTAGAAAAGCCTACATTTAGGGGCGTGGCTTCGACGCCACCTAAGATGGCCGCCTAGTGAGGAGGGCCCGCCGCGCTACAGGACGACCATGGCATTTTGGCGTCTCTTCACGCCATTTGGAAGGACAATTTTTGGCAGAGCGGGAGGAGGCAAGAACTGGCATCATCAGGTGCCGTTTTTAATGAGGTACGGCACTCATTGATGTCTTTTTTCGGCGTCGCGGATGTGGCCACAGCAGCGGCCGCCATTTTGAGCGCTGCATTCTCATTAGGCTAGAGGGAATGGAGGCAAATTCTACCTTTGACAGGCTGAGGAAGTTTCTTTGACATCACTTTTTTTTTCTTATTCAACTTTGATTTCTGCACACTGAAATCCCAGAAAAGTATTTTGCACTTGACATATCCAGCTGAGAAGGATGCATGAACCATAAGAGCAAAGAGGAGTGAATTTTCATTCTGTGCAAATTGCACCAATAGTACCAGTGGATATAACTTGCCAGAGGGCTTTATCAGGAACTGCATACAAGTGAACACATCCTGTCTAACCAGGAGCTAAGCGCGGGATAAAGGTCTAGGAATTCAAGGGCGTTACTAATAATCAGTGAAACTGAGAAATGATAAGGAGCTCCTAGCAAAGCCTGCAAACAACCTAAGCAAAATACAAAACAGGCTGAGAAAATTTCTTAACACAGGATATAGCCTGGATATGCTGCAGCTTTTACGTTAGTTTTTGATTTTGACTCCTGATGCCTATGTAGAATTGAGGCTTTTTGGGGGTTTCGTGTGGCTCTTCACTTGTCCTGGCTTAGTCAGAGTAACATCCGAGTCGTCTTCAGCTTCTGACAAGTTGTATAGATTGTTTATGGGAAAGCTGCGGAAGCCATAGTTTGTTTTTACCCCTAAAAGGCATTCCCCTGCTGGTTTGTGTGCTGGTCCTGTTTCAAAATCACTATCAGAAGCCTATTCGCTTTCCTTTGGTGAAATGGTGAATTCCGCTACTCCCTGAAGTGTCTCTCTTCATTCTGCGGGAAGCAAGACTTCATTGCGCTCTTCTGCATCTAAGAGGTTGAAGCAGCATCCTCCTTCACCGGAAAAGTCAGTGTCCCCTATTTCCTTCGAGATGTTGTTGGAGGAAAGTCATGCATTACATCCTTTTGTAGAAGAGACGAACAACAGAATACAACATACGGATGACAAGTGGTCATCAATGGAGAATCGGGTATCTACGATGGAACACCAAATTTTGGATCTGTGTGATGAAACTCACAAAATTCAGTCTTTGGAACAGGAGGTGTGCAGAATCGAACAGCACACAGAATATTTGGAAAACAGGAATAGGCGGAATAACCTACGCATTTATGGCTTACATAAAGCTTTAGAGGGGGATGATCCTGTCTCCTTTTTTGCCTGCTTTCTTCCAAAATTGTTAGACATGCCTTCTTCAACCTCGCTTAACATCCAGAGGGCTCATAGGCTTGGGCCTCGTCCTTCTTTGTCTGCGTCTTCTGCTAGACCTAGAGGTGTCATTATCCTTTTTTTTAATTTTACAGACTTACTGGCAGTCCTTTTGGCGGCTAAAGCAAAGCATCAAGTTACTTGGTTAGATCAAAGAGTCTTCCTGTCTCAAGATGTCTCCAATGTTACTGCAGCAAGATGAAAGGAATTTCTTAATATTTGTGCTTCCCTGCGTTCTCTTGGCACCAGATATGGTCTTTTTCACCCTTGCACTTTTAAAGTGACTTTCTAGAACAATACTATGACGTTTGAAGATCCAGAAGAACTTAAGAAATGTATACAGTTGATGGAGCAGGGTTTCGCAAAAATGAAACCTGCTCGAATTAAGTACCCCCATAATACGTACTAACAGTATGTAGATATAGTATAACTAACGTACACCCAACATAAACATGGGGGACTGTTTTGCGCATGCCTGAACTAACATGTAAATAAATAATAATGTAATAACTTTGTGGTGTAAAAGAAGTTGCATGAATAGGCCGCATGTGCCTCAGTATTTTGCTTATCGCATCTTGCTTTAAAGTAATAATTAATGCCGCTTTTTTACACTATGCTTATGCTAGGTAACGTTAATAGGGAATAGTACGAGGTGGGTGGTAAACAGTGAAGGTTTCATTATCATATAATTAATAAATGTTCGTTTTCATCTAATATAGTGTGCTGAATGGAGCCTCCATCTTCCTAAACTTGTCCAAAGTGGGAGGGGGGAAGCGCCAATGAGTGATTCCGTTCTAACACGAAGCAAGCAAAATGTGCTGTGCACCGCAGATGACACGAAAGAGTGAAGGCCAGGATGTCAGACGACTGCCAATTACTGTACCCGAGCGTGGGACCGGAGATGTACTCTGTGAAAAAGTTAAACATATGAAAGAAAATGTTATAAAATTGTATCTTGTATGGGGAACGTGTGAATAAACTAAGATTCTGAACATGGGAATTAATTTTACAATAAGGTTGTTGAATGGAAGGTGAAATCATGGTGGTGTGACCACGCCAACCTCCCAAGCCCACCAATCACTGTACGAGTTCAATGTTAGTTTGCAACATTTGTGGGATGGACATGTCAATTATAGGGTATAACTGGGGTGCCTTCAGGGGTGTGGCTAGAGCTTAGGCTGACAGGAAGAAAGAGGGGAGATGCGTCACTGTCCGTCGGTTTGTAGAGAGGCCTAGCTGTTCCTGACCTGTCCTGTTACTGTCCCTATATCCTTTGTTCCCTGATTCTGTTTCAGGGAACCCCCACCATTCCCTAGGCCGAGGGGGTGGTTTTCCTACAGACCAATAGGTTTGTATTTAGTCTAATTCATTCTCAGAATTTTACTTATTAATGTATTTTGTCTCTGAACTTTTGCCTCTCTACCTATCCACTCCGTCAACAAAATATTGATACGTATTATTTAGATGAATCTATTGTCTCTTCATCTATCCCTCCGTTATGTTGGCATAAATAATTTGCTGAACCTTCGTCTCTTACTCTATCCACTCCTTCATTGCATAAAGTCATTGTTTAATGAGTTTGAACAATTTATAAAATTGATTCTTTCGTGAGATTCAGTGTTTGTAATCTGTGACCAAATGCAACTGAGCATTAACCCTTTAATATTTGAGATAAAAATTCATTATTAACTTTATTGAGAGTTTGTGATTATTTCATTGACTAAATCGTTGATAAAGTCAGTAGTTATCATTTCCATCAACTATTCAACTAATTGGTCCATCGACCAAGTAGAAGGAAAGTTGATATTACAAGGAATTTGGTTATAAAAATGTCTCAATTAAATCTATGAAGAGTAAGAATCTTTGGAACGTATAAATTGACTCCAGCTCATCAGGGATTTGGGTGAATGTGTATGGGCCATTGTAGTGTGATGTTGTTAAGTATTGATCCCTGATCAATTATTGGTATTGGCGCTGGATCAGTTGCTTGGTAGCAGAGGACGGTTTAATTATTGATTAGTTTGGTGATGATTATTGAATATTGATTATATGTTCTAACACGAAAAGTTAGTGTTATGTTCTATGTCGTCAAGAAGTACAGGTACGTAGATACCTGACTAATCCCGGGAAGGAATCTGCTGGAAGTAGGCAGAAGAAGAGTGTGGTAAGGAAATCACACTGCAGAAGTACTTTGTCTGTTGAAATAATACCTAAAAGCTACAGAGGGCTGTAGGTGTTATATTTAGGGAATTTCGTATGTGAGTAGAGTGTCTGAATAGTGAAGGGTCCACTTCCGAAACTCTAGCCTTATTTCCAGAAGAATAGCGAGACTCCTTTTCACGCCAAAAAGTCCTCTTGTGAAATTCTGGTTTTATCCCTAGGGGAGTAATAGGTACACCTGGAGCTTGTCTGAAGGGTAAAAATAGCGCTGGTCGTTATTAGGACTCGCGGTGAGAAAAATCTTTTTAAGAGTGAAAACTATCTCTTTACTTAGTGGAACAGACAAAGTAGCATTGTTTTATGTTGTTACTAATAGAATTTTGACTAAAGAAAACCCAGAAAAATGTTGCCGTAAATTTTTGTAAAGGGAGGGTCAGTGGAAGGAGTAATACTGACGTCAGAAAAAGCCGCACTGACATTGGTCAGGCTACGGGCGTGTACTGTGCTGAAATTAGTTGGTTGGTCTGAGCCGTGCTAGTATTGGTCGAGACTTTGTTTACGTAGCAGTGCTCTGACTGGTTGGTTGGTGTGAGCCGCGTTAGTATAGGACGAAAGTTAACAAATAGAATAAGCGGAATTACGGAAAGATTGTTTTTGTTTATTCATGATAAAACCCATTAGTGGAGAAAACCAGAAAATTAAGTTGATGCAGAAAATAAAGAATTTTTTCAAGAAAGATAAACCAATTGTGACTAGAGAGGGAATTCCGATTCCGCCTCCAAAAACGCCTGCTTCTTTTATGATGTTGGAACAAGGATATCATACGTGTATGTGGTTGGAAAATTGGATAGAATATACAAAGGGTGATGGTGTTTTAGCTTTCACGCAACATGGTACATTCAATGTGAGGATATTGCAGAATTTGAGAAATCGAATGAATTCATTAGTCCCAAGCCCTAGATTGACTTAGTACGAAGCATTGGAAGAATGGGAAGTGGAAGCATTTGAGAGAGAAAAATATAGAATTTGTAACAGGGGTTACAGGAGTATGATATTCAGATACCCTTTTGAGAGCAGGGAAGAAAAGCTGAAAAGATGGAAGAGAGCTGTAGTAACGGAAGGGTTGTACCCAGTCTTAACAATTGAAGAGCAAACTGGAGGAAAATGTAAGGAAAAAAGAAACCATATAGAAACTCCAAATGTAAGAGGTGATATGAATGATTCAGATGATGATGAACTGATAGAGGTCATTATGAACAAAAGACCTCTCCCATATGAAGAGAATTTAGGGGTGGTGACTCCAAGTGCCCCACAGTTGGGAACTCCATTGACTCCGCAAGTCTCAGAAATAGCGAAAGTGGTGAAAGAAAATGAAGCCAAATTGTTGAATAAGGTCAGGTTAGAACAGGTACAGAAATTGAATCATTTGAATTTGAATGCAGAAGCATTGACGGTACTGGTAACAATTGGTACTGTAGTTCCGTTGTATGGAGATAGACAGAATGTGTCCAAAGTACATGCATTAGCTGTGCCAGGAAGTAGCATCAGGAGTGCTATAAATGAAGATGGACAGGTAAATACGAATAATACATTGTTAGATCTTCTGGTTAATGAGTTGATAACAGAGACCCCGCAGAGAAGTATACAATTGGAGCCAAGAAGAATAGGGCCAAATGTCACTCCAATAGTAGGGAGTTCAGCAGGTCCTTCACCAGATGAATTAAATAATTGGATAAAAGAAATGACGAAGCCCAAACCTCAACCACAGAGTATAAATGTGAGTCAGTTGAAAGTTGATTTAGAAGAAATGATTATTGGAACAATAAGTCCAGACAGATTAGGGACCTATCGTGATGAAGAATTGTTGTTTTTGTGCAAAAGTATTACCTGGAGGGCAAAGAACTTGCATGAGAAAATATCCGAAGCTGCTAGTGAGTATGGAGTAGATATAGAAAAGTCGAAAGTATTACAGAAATCGTACAAGTTGGCTTTCGCTGACAAGGACTTAGAAAGTTTGAATGCTTCTGGAAGAAGGTTACAGATAAAGGAAATAATGAATATTTTGAAGAAATGGGGAGATGTGGATCGCTGGAAAGTTAGGTGGATGAAAAAGAAGGAAGAAGCAGCTAGTAAAGGAACATCCATGTTTCCCATGAAAGAAGCAGAACAGGTTGAAAGGGCGTGTCCGATGAGAGAAGTGCCAGGTGGTGGATATGTTCATGTTCCTTGGTCAAGACAGGATATATTGTCTTTTATAAATGATTTTCCCCAGACTGAGAGAAAAACCTGTTGAATGGTACAAACAGGTAGAAAGGTTTGTAAAGGTCTTGAAAGTTCTGCTAAAGGATTTAGATGGGTTGTTTGAGATTGTCGTACCAGCTGATTTATGGACAGAATGTAAGATCACTGTTGACTGGCCCAAGGATGAATATCCCAGAGATGCTAAAACCGGTGCTCCATCAGAGGAGGTGATGAAAAAGTACAATCAGGTGATCACGTTTCTGAAAGGGAAAATTTCCCCGAAAGAAACAGATTGGGTTAAAATTGACAGAACCACTCAGGAACCAAAAGAGTCAGTTCATGCCTACTATGAACGGTTGTTGCAAGTATTTAAACAATATAGTGGATTTGAGAATATTGGAGATAAAGATATGGGACATTTCGTATATCGTTTTGTGCTTGGATTAAGACCAGAAATTAGTAATATGATTCAACAACATTTGATCTGTTGGCAAAGCAAAACGATAGATGAAATTCTAAGATATGCAAAGTATTGTAGTGATGACATTGAATCTAGACAGAAAAAAAGCTAAAAAAGAAAATGATGTGGGCACAGGTGAAAGTGGCAGAACAGCAGGAAGCAAATAATAACCCTCAAACTAATAATCAGGCAAGTGGTCAGAGTCAGAATGGACAAAACTACAGTGGAGGTAAAGGAAAGGGGAGAATGAGTAAAGAAGAGGCTATGAAGCAATGTCCTTGTCTTGCGTGCGGAAAGATTGGAAATTGGAGGAATGAGTGTAGATCTGCTAAAAAGAATAACGTGGGAAATCTAAATTCAATTCCACAGATGCAGAATGAGGTGGGTGTAAATCAACAGCAGCAGCAGATAGTTACTCAACAGTTACAGGTGCCACAGGCTCCCATGCAAAATAATGTGAATGCTCAAGTGCAGAGGTACAGTACGAACACTGGATATCTCGGAGGTGACCAGCTAGGTAAGAATCAAGGTGTGGTTCCGCAGTATTGGGTGCAATGCGATGGGAATGATTCAGACTCATCTCAATGACGGTGCCTGAGGGGGGGAGGAAGAGTGCGTACTTGGCGCATCCTTAGCGGTAGATCAGTCAGGTCCATTTGTTGACGGAAAGGTGGAAGGTAATGATATTACATTCTTAGTGGACACTGGTGCTACCCGTTCTACTGTGAGAGCAGCAGAAATTCCAAACCTACACCTCTCGGGAGAAACTATCCAAGTTGTAGGAGTCTCGAATAAGCATATCAGAACGCCGGTCACCACCCTAATAGAAGTTCATATTGGAAACTTCAAAGACATGCATCGGTTTGTGGTGTGTGACTCGAGCCCAGTAAATCTCTTGGGAAGAGATTTGTTATGTAAAATGAACTGCACCATCTATTGTACACAGGATGGTATTGCATTTCAGACCCCGGATGAAGATGTAGAATTCAAGATGATGTTAGCGAAGCAAGGGACAGAAGTGGATGAGTTGTTTTCACTTCTCACAGAAGAGAATCTGCCTGAAGAATTAAAGGGTGTAGTGAATCCAGATGTGTGGGATTTTACAGGAAAAGAAATTGGCCGAATGACCAAAGTAGAACCGATTCAGGTAATAGTGAAGGATGGTGCTGTGTATCCAAACACGCCTCAGTGCAATATGAGTCCGGAAGTGATCGCAGGAATTACTCCAGTAATTAATCAAATGATTGAGCTAGGAATTTAAAAAAATAAAATAATGAGCAGTCCTTGTAATTCGCCTATCATTGGTATCAAAAAGCCCAGTGGGAAATACCGGATAGTGCAGGATTTACGAAAAATTAATAAAATTGTAGTGCCCTGTTGTCCAGTAGTGCCAAATCCAGCAGTGATTCTTTATCAAATCCCATGTGATGCTGAATGGTACACAGTGATTGATTTGTGCCAAGCATTCTTTTCGATTCCTTTGCATCCGGAAAGCCAGTATTTGTTTGCCTTCCGGTTCGGAGACCGTGTTTTGGCATGGTGCCGAGTTCCTCAAGGGTACACAGAGAGCCCCTCAATTTTTAATCAGATCTTGAAGAAATGTCTGGAGACTCTAGTCATGCCAGGAAATTCGGTTTTGGTTCAATATATTGATGACCTATTGGTGGCATCAAAGACTCGAGAGGCATGTGTGACGGACACAGTTGCCCTATTGAACCATCTGGCAGAAGGAGGACACAAAGTGTCCCCAGCAAAATAGCAATTTTGTAAACAGGAAGTACAGAATCTTGGACACAAAATAGAAAAAGGAGTCCAAAAAGTAACTCCAGAGAGAATCAGTGTGATCAAACAGATGAGTCCACCAAAACTCAGAAAGAAGTACGAATGTTTTTGGGAATGGTTGGATACTGTCGTCAGTGGATATGTTGTTTCTCACTGATTGCAAAACCTCTACAGAAATTGACACGAAAGGATGTGAGAGATCCAATTGTTTTGGATGATGAAAGTATGGATGCTTTTATAAAATTGAGAAGCAGTCTTTGTCGAGCGCCTGCACTAGGAATGCCAGACTATACAAAGGAATTTGCACTGTACTGTTGTGAGAGAGATGGATGTGCACTTTCAGTCCTAACTCAGAAACATGGAATGGCACGACGTCCAGTAGCATATTTTTCTGCTACGTTGGATTCAGTGGCTGCAGCATTGCCAGGATGTTTGAAAGCAGTAGCAGCTACTTGTATGAGTCTGGAACAGAGTGAACCGATTGTGATGTGTTACCCAGTTAAAGTGTAAGTGCCGCATTCTGTTGAGATTCTTTTGACTCGCACCAGGACCCAGTACCTTACTTCTAGTCGGCTGACTAAGTATGAAAGACTGATTCTGGGTGCAGAAAATGTGACTGTGGTTAGGTGCACTACTGTGAATCTGGCAACCTTGTTGCCTAATTCTCGCTGTGAGGAAGTGAGAGAAGAAGCAGATCAAGATTGTCTGGATGTGACAGAGTTATGCACCAAGCCTAGGCCGGATATAGAAGATAGTCCTTTGGAAGAATCAGATTGTGAGATGTTTGTTGATGGGTCATGTCTGAGGAATGAAAGAGGTGAATTATGCACTGCCTATGCTGTTTGCACCCTCGAAGGAGTTATTGAAGCATCCTGTCTGAAAGGAGTAAACTCCGCCCAAATAGCTGAGCTGATAGCTCTGACTAGAGCATGCAAAGTTGCCAAAAGTTTGAAAATAACAATATTCACAGACAGCCAATATGGATTCGGAATTGTACATGATTTCGGCCAGCTATGGATGCAAAGGGGATTTCTGACTTCCTCAGGTTCCCCTATTCGAAATGGTAAATTTGTAAAAGAACTATTGGATGCTTTACAATTGCCCAAAAGAATTGCAGTAGTCAAATGTGTCGCACATCAATCAGGAGACGATTATGTGACAAAAGGCAACAGATATGCAGACCAAATTGCACGCTATTGTGCACGAAATACTATGTCTTTAAACAGATCAATTGAAAGAGGAAATACCGAATGCCATCTTATGTACACAACAACATTTGAAACTTGGGATGAGGTGAGGCAGATGCAAGAAGAGGCAAGTGATGAGGAAAGGGAGATTTGGAAACTTACAGGCTGTAGAAAAAGAACAGTTGATGAATTGTGGGTTTATCAGGATGAAAGACCAGTTTTACCAGACTCCTTACTTTCCCATATGGCCAGGGTTTACCATGGACCTGCACATATTGGAAGAGATGCGATGATCAGACTCTTCAAGCAGACATGGTATAATCCGAAGTTCAGGGTCATTGCAGAGAGCCTTTGCCAGAGGTGCATCATCTGTCAGCAGCAGAATCCCGGCAGAAAGACAGTTGTCAGTTGGGGAAGAATTGGGAGAGCAGGAGGTCCATTTACCCGACTTCAGCTTGATTTTATCGAGCTTCCCCCTTGCAACGGGCTTAAATATGTGCTAGTCATTGTTTGTTTGTTCTCTCGTTGGGTGGAAGCCTACCCCACGAGAAGGAGTGACAGCCTTACAGTAGCTAAACTACTTTTGAGAGAACTGATCCCTAGATTTGGAATTCCAGTCACTTTGGAGACAGATAGAGGAACTCATTTTAATAATGAGATAATTCGGCTGATTTGTGCAGCATTTAAGATTGAACAGAAGCTGCATTGTGCCTATCGACCCGAAGCATCTGGAGTGGTTGAGCAAATCAATGGCACTATAAAATCTAGATTAGGGAAAGTGTGTGCATCCACATCACTGAAATGGCCTGACGCTTTACACCTTGTGCTGATGAGTCTGAGAAGCATTCCTGACAAAAAGACTGGATTGAGTCCCCATGAAATCCTCATGGGAAGAGCGATGAGACTGGCATATATACCAGCGAACAAACTGATGAGTATATCTGATGATCTGGTGCTTGACTACTGCAGAGGATTGGCTGAACTGGTACGTTCTGTGTCTCACCAGGTTGGAGAAGATGCTACAACAATACATCGGAATCATGCTCATGATCTGAGTCCTAGTGAATGGGTTTAGATCAAGAAGCACATAAGAAAATCGTGTTTAGAACCCAGGTGGCACGGACCTTATCAAATCATCCTGGTGACGACAACGGCGGTGAAGTGTGCTGGCTTGCCAAACTGGATTCATGCGAGCCACACTAAACGAACCCTAGATCCACCTGAAAGACCGAAAGAGCCTCAACTGGTGAATCAAAATCAAAGACCAGTGGCTGAAGTGTGTGAAGCTGATGAATCTAGAGTGACAGATTCTGACGAACCTGCAGATGGTGAACAGCCGAGCACAAGTCAAGTAAAGTGGGCGCAAGACTCTGGGGTTCCAAAGACTGCCGCTGAACCAGGAAGAAGGGAGTTCACTGATGATCCAGAAGAAAGTGAACTTTCAGCTGAACCTGAAACGGGTGAAACTGTATTTGAACCAGAAGGAAGTGAGTTCACAGTTGAAAGAGAAGTCATTGCAGAAACAGAAGAACCAGAAGAAACTGAAAATCAAAAAGAAAGACAGTCAGAAGAAAGGGCAAGCAAAAGAACTTGTGAACCAGATGTAGAAGATGAAAAAGTGCTCAAAGCAAAGAAACCAAGAAAAGGTGATAATTGGCCAAGTGGAGTGAAGAGATTAAAATACACTCTCGTGAAGAGAAGGTTAAAGAAAAGACCAGAACAAAGTAATGAGGTTTCAAGTCAAACAGATCAAGAAGAGTCAGGAAAAGAATTAGAACGAAAATCACGAAGAGTAAGAGCTCCGAGTAGGAAGTACAGAGCACCCGAGTGGACATATGTAATCTTGGAAAAATTTGAAAGCTCAGATCCAAGTGAAGATAAAAAAGACAATTCTGACACTGAGCAAGTTATTGAAAGCAAACTAAGACCTCCTTAAAAGAACTGGAACAAAATAAGGTGCAACTTTGGCTTATTGAAAGAAAAGCAGAAATAAAAGATTCGAAGCAGACTGAAGAAAAGAATAAAAAGAAAGGAGTAAAGAAAGAAAGCCTTGCTTGGAAGTGTGGGATTACACTACTATTTTATTTTTAATTTTTAAGAAATCTAGAAGCATAGGTAGATTTTGATTTTTATAGAAACAAAAAAATGGCTAAAGAAGTAGAAGTGACTGAACTTCCAAAATCTAGTCTAAAACGTAGGTGTATTAAAGCTTGCTTATGTAGTGTATCGTTATTAACATTTATGTGGTTATTATTAACTGTCCTTGTACCTATTCTAATGATAACTGATAAAAGAAACAATACTAATGATGTAATAAGTGAAAGAATGAATGATGTTATTAATGAAACCCCAGATACTAATATAGTGCCCTTTGATGAAAACATTCTCCATCATGATAAATGAATTAGTGATTTCTCGTTAAACGTCTTTACTAAACTACTCTATGAATATATCGAAACTATGAATGTGAGTGATTGCTATGTGTGCATGCAATTACCTTCGTCTGTTTCTGAAGGGGTGACCTATCACCACCTTCCTCTAACATATGGTGTGTCTTGCAGTATACTTACAAGCCTGTTTTATGTAACAGGGAAGCTTGAGTATCACTTCTCCAATATAGATTTAGTATTTTCCGAAATTCCTGTTATTAAAGAATTAAACAAGGTATTAAGTGGTGAAAATGCACGATACATGGGAGAATTTTTCTATATTACTAAAACTTTAGACATAGAGTATGCTTATAAGAATAATTTGACATGCAGTTTGCGAGTTGAGGAAAAAGTATTTATAGAGATGGTAGAAGATAGAAGAGAGAGTTTCCAAAAGAAAGCTGCTGAACAGAAGTCACGAGTACCACCATGGGATTTTAGGAAGGAAATTATGAAGAGCGAGAAATACGCTGCAATGTCCCTGGACTGGTCACAGAAAGGGAAAGATTTGTTTGCTTAGAGCAAAAACCCAACTATAATAATTATTTTATGAGGTTCTAGTGAATGTGAACATACCTTCCAAATTACTGGAGGTTGGGGATTGAAAGGTGGAACTGATCCTGTATTTTCAGGAGTTTTACTATGTGTGTGGCAAGAAAGCTTATTATAGGTTGCCTGCCCATTGGTATGGAAGTTGTTATTTTGCCATTGATTTCCAAAAGTGTACCACTATGGTCTGACAGTCATAAATTAAACGAAATAAAGCAGGATTAACACGTAACAGAAGAGCAAGCTTCTCCAGAAATAGTAGGTGATATTTTTGGTGCACTGATACCCTCTGTTGGAGTCGTTCTGAATTCACACAAAATTCAAAAATTGTCCACAGTGGTTGATCGTTTATTTACGGATACTGCTGGTGGGTTCTTGATGATTGACACGGAAATGGTTGCAATCAGATCGATGGTTTTGCAAAATCGACTTGCCCTTGATATCTTATTGGCAAAAGAGGGTGGAGTCTGTGGTATGCCCAAAGTTCAACATTGCTGCACGTATATCCCTGATAAGAGTAAAGGAATTGAGGGATATATAAAGAATATTACGAAATTACATGAAGATTTGACCCAACTGGAGGTTGACGGTGTTTGGGAGAGACTTGGTAAGAGTTTCTCCTCTATGAGGTAAATGGTTTTCTACACTTTGGAAGTAGTCTATTAGAAACATAATTATGCCCATTGTTTCAATAGCTAATGATAGTCTTAGTAATAATGACAGCTATATAAGTGTTGGTAAGTATAAAAGTGGTGAGAAAAGAAGTGACAGAAAAGTAAACGAAGAGCAAAGAAAGAAGAAAAAGAGAGATAGAATTAGAAGAAATGAAAGGAGAGTACTATGACTTAATGAAAGATTTAGATGAGGTGCCATAAAGAGAGAAAAGTACAGAGTTTTAAATTGAATAAAGATGGCACTTGGTATGGTAGGTATTTTTATGATGGCTCTAAAAGCTATCAAAGGGGAATTGATGGAGCAGGGTTTGCAAAAATGAAACTAGCTCGATTAGATGCCCCATAATGCGTACTAACAGTATGTAGATATAGTAAGTAACTAGCGTACACCCAACATAAACATGGAGGGGACTGTTTTGCGCATGCCTGATCTAATACATTAATTAAATAATAATGTAATAAATTTGTGGTGTAAAAAGAGAGATTGCATGAATAGGCCGCATGTGCATTAGTATTTTGCATGCTGCATCCTGCTTTAAAAAGTAATCATTAATGCCGCTTTGCACTTACGCTTTATACTAGAGTAACATTAATGGGGAATAGTTTGCAAGATGGGTGGTAAACAGTGAAGGTTTCAGTATCATATAATTAATGGATGTTAATTTTCATCTATTTTAATTATGCTGAATGGAGCCTCCATCTTCCTAACTTGTCCAAAGTGGGAGGGAAGAGACATTGATTGATTCCGTTCTGTCACTGAGAGCAAGCAAGGGTATGTGCTGTGCACCGCAGATGACAAGAAGAAGTGAAGGCCAGAGTGTCAGACGACTGCCAGCTACTGTGCCCAGGCGTGGGACCAGAGATGTGCTCTGCGAAAATGTGAAAGAAAACTTTATAAAATTGTATCTTTGTATGGGGAACGTGTAATGAATAAACTAAGATTCAGACCATGGGGAATTAATTTTCACAATAAAGTTGTTGAATAAAGGTGAAATCATGGTGGGCGCTGACAACGCCAGCCCCCAAGCCCACCAGTCCCTGTCTGCGAGTTCGATGTTGGTTTGCAACATTAGTGGGATGGACATGTCAGAATTTGGGGTATGAATTGGAGTGCTTTTAGGGGTGTGGTTTAGAGCTTAGGCTGACAGGAAAGAAGGAGAGATGCGTCGCTGTCCGTCGGTTTGCAGAAGGCCTAGGCTGTTCCTGACCTGTCCTGTTCCTGTCCTTATATCTTTGTTACCTGATTCTGTTTGGGGAACCCCACCATTTCTAGGCCAAGGGGGTGGTTTTCCTACAGACCATTATTGGGATTTGTGTTGGCACCCTAAATCATTCTCGGGAATCGAAATATTAATGTTTTTGTCTCTGAAACTTTTGTCTCTTCACCTATCCACTCCATCAATGATTTATTGATATGCTATTATTTAGATGAATCTATTGACACAACTTCATCTATCCCTCCGTTCGAGTATATTATGTTTGGCATAAATATTGCTGAAACTTTTGTCTCCTACTCTATCCCTCCTTCATTGCATAAAGTCATTGTTTAATATTGGATGAGTCTGAATATATACAAATTTATAAATATATACATTTGTTCTTCGTGAAGACTCAGAGTTTGTAATCTGTGGCCAAATGCAACTGAGGCATTAACCCTTGATAATTTGAGATAAAAATTCATTGTTAGCTTTAACGAGAGTCTGTGATCATTTATTAACTAAATGGTTGGTAAGTTAGTAGTCATCATTGCCATCAGCTATTCAACTAGATTGGTCCATCGACCAAATTGAAGGAAAGTTGATATTAAAAGATTAGTTTATTAGAAGGTGTCTCATTTGAATCAATAAAGAAGAAAGAAATGTAGGAGCGTTATAAATTGACCCCCCAGCGCTGTCAAGGGATTCTGGGTGAATGTGTATGGAGCAATTGTAGTGTGATGTTCGTTGAGTATCGATCCTGATCAATTATTGGTATTGGCGCTGAATCACATTCCATTTATCCTTGCCCGCCTGGTGACTGCTCCTCCTTCTTGGAGGAGACTTTCACCTGGCTCAAGCCAGCGACTAATACTCTCAAAGTGACAGACAGATTTTTTTCTGGGAGGCTTTTAATCTTCACTGAGGCTCTTTGGAAGACTCAGCTGCCAATAGAGCTTGCCACCTTTCCCCTCAGCAAATGATCTTATCCAACACTGCACGGAGCCAGCTTACACTCTAAGGGCTCTATTCTTGGCCTTGTTATATCCAAAGCAGATATGCTTACTAACTTGCTGACCCTATTCCAGTAGACTGAGTCCGACCACTTCCTCATCCTTCTCTCTCTACACCTATATCTCACTACTGTAGCTCTTGGCCAACCTAAAGGACTACTACCTAGTTCCGTAACACCAAAAACATTGACCTTGACACTCTTTGCAATTCTGCTGTGCTATCTCTTCCAATGTTAGACCCTAATTCTCATGTCAACGTTCTTACCTCCCAATGCCTCTCCAGTCTTGCAGTCGAAATTGATAATGTTTGACTCACTCTTCAAAGCAAAAAAGAAAAGGCCTATTCCTTCTGCACCATGGTTGAATAAATCCCTTTATGAAGAAAGGAAGAACTTAAGATGCCTGGAGAACCAATGGAGGCACGATCTCCATCCGCCCACTAATTTCTCTAATTTTTCGTTCAAGCAAGATCAAAATACCACAAACACATCTTCCGTGAAAAGGCGTCACACTTCAGAGCCCTCCTCGAGCTCAGCCAAAAAACAAAGGCCCAAAAAACTATTTGACCTCATCAAAAATGCAAACTTCTCTCCCTCAGCCATCAAGACCACGACGGTTCCTCCAAAGAAAGCAGCAGAATTCGCTATATTCTTTGAAGAAAAAAGTGAAATCACTGGTGGATCAGGTCATTGCCCTACCCCTAGAGGAGCACAAATCCTTAGTCAGAAGTGGCAGAGAACTTTGATGTCATCTCTGAAGATGCCTACTCACTTAAAAGCATTCTTGAAACAAAACCCTCTAAGTATTCTTTTGACCCCATCCCTAGTGACATCGCCATTGAGCTTCTATATACCCACACTCTTTCCTATTGGACCAGTCAGGTTTAACCTCTTCCCTCCAGCCAAGGGCTCCCTTCCCATTGCCCTTAAAACAGGTCAGGTTACCCCACTTCTTAAAAAACCCTCCGATGATGCGGGCTGGCCTCAACATCTTCCGCCCCATCACCAACCTCCCTTTTCTTGTGAAAGTCAAAGAAAGATGTGTGACGAAATAACTTTCCCTGCATATCAAGGATAAGAGATCTTCTCGACGAATTCCAATTTGGCTTCATGTGCAAGACTGCAGCACTGCAAACAGCCCTGCTGTAAGTGATCGGCAGATGCCCTGCATCGGGAGGACTGTGTCTTCTGATTCTTCTCTAGACCTTTCTGCAGCCTTTGACACTGTTAATCGCAACACTCTTCTGAACACTTTAAAACAGAGAATGGGCTTGGAAGGCACAGTTGCTTAAATGGAGTTGCCTCATTCCTTTTGGATAGATCTCCAAGTGATTAAAATATCTAACAGCCTTTTGTCTTCAATGGCGGTAGGTCAAAGCGTCCCCTCAAGGATCCCCATCCTCGCACCCACTTTGTTCAATCTTTGTTTGGAACCTTTGGGAAATCTAAGTAAATCTGGGATCCTTTACCACCTCTGTGCTGATGACACCCAAATCGGCCTTAAGGTATCTTCCGCACCACGACATCTCTATCCTCAGCACCACTCTCAACTCCTGTCAAAGTGGATGTCAGCTCATCAGCTCCATTCTGAATCCTCGCTGAACTGGAGTTCCTCCTTCTCTCTACCTCACTTTCTCACTCCTCCTGTTTCAATCTTGGATGGATAAGCTGAATTTGCTTAACAACATAAACCTATCGTTGTCAGCAGCGCTAAATCCCTTGGTGTCATACTCGGCAAAGGCAAGATCTACACTCCCACATCAAGATTCCATTTTGCTAAGAATGCATGTTACCAACTCCACCTTCTCTGGGATTCAAGCGTTTCTTTCTGGAGAAAGACCTAAAGTACCTTGGTCCAATCTCTGGTTCTCTCTAGATTGGACTACTACAGATCTCTCCTTTCACGGCCTCCTCAAGTCCCCCCTTGCCCCTCTTAAATCCGTACTCCATTCAGCGGCTCGTTTTGTTTATGGGGCCAAAATAAATGATCACATCACACCCATACTGTTTTCTCCTTCGATGGTTTCCCATCGAAGCTCAGAATCAATCTACAGCTACTGCCTGTAACCCATCACCCACAAGGCCTTTTGCGTCCTCCCCTCGATACCTGGTGAATAAACTTAACGTCTCTGGAGCTCTAGACCTTCACGTAATGCTGAAAACTTACTGCTTGAGGCCCCCTATCTTCAAAAGAGAAAAGATCGATGGCTCAATCCTTCTCTGGCAATGCAGTTAGAATCTGGAACTCGCTTCTTCCATTTCTCCTGATACCACCACCACTTTACCCAGACTTTCCAAATCAGACCCTCAAATTTCTTCTCTTCCAAAAGACACTTCCCAGAATTAATACATCCCACACTCATGTCCCTCAAGGCCGCTTGGCATTCTCCTGATGTTAGCCAAAAGTTCTTACAATGCTGTGAAAATATGCATTCTATGCACTGAGACTAACCTAATCCTAGGTGTGAGTGCCACCTGTTGCTTTATTTTTACTTCTTCAACTAACTCCCGTTTGGAGTAGAAGTCACGCTATATAAAATTTCATAAATAAATAAATAAAGAACAAGATACTGCTCGGTAATGCCCTTTCTGACTAGAGATTTTATCTAACCGTAGATTCCTCATCTTCTATGAGTATTCCACAGGCATTGAGACCAGATCATGGAAACTTTTGAGCAGTGCCTCTGTGCACCAGTAGGTTTGTGCCATCTCTTGGCTCCCCGCACTGATGCCACTCTGCTCCAGAAATGACATGCAGGACCTCCTATGGGTGCCACTCTCCCATGCTTTGTCATTTGCTTTTGGGGCTGTTTGTGGCCTCAGAGCAGCAGAGCTCCAACAGGAAATTGTATTCAACAACTGTTGCAGATTCCTAGACTTGGGATTTTATTAAGGGGGTGAGCGCCAAATTCACAGAATGGGAGGTGAATCTGCTCAAACCAAAAAGTCTTGTAGGACCTAGCAGGCAAAATGCCCTTCTCAGAGAACCTGGCAGTCCAGACAGTATTGGCGCTCTGCAGGAACTCTACATGCCAATGCCTTTGTAACAACTCTGGCCCTGGTTTGAATGGGCTTGCAAATCTTCTGGGAGTGATTTTTGGCCAGTACGTAGAAGATTTTGATGCAGAGTACAGTCCATGAAGATGGTCCTCTTCTGCACGGCTTTGCCTTTTTTGTTTCCCAGTGAACCCGAACAAAGAGCTGATTGTCCACCCAATGTCCTCTGGCTACGATTTATGTAAAGCTGAGCGCTCTTTTGGGGTCAAGTGATGGAGTCTCTCCTCCTTATTAGATGAGTTAAGTGGAGCATAGAATGCAATTAGGGTGATGGCTTTGACTGACATGGAACAGTGTCACAACGTTTGGCTAAGATGGATGATCACGTCCGCGGAACCACTTTGTCTGGGAAGAAAGTGTGCGTACGGTGGTTAACACAGAGAGCCCGAAGCTCAATAACTCACCAGGCTGAGGTGATGGCAACGAGGAACACAGTCTTGAGGATGAGAAACTACAGCAGGCAGCTATGATGCAGCTCAAATGGAGTGCACATCAAATATGTGAGGACCAATTTAAGTTCCCACTGAAGCACAATGAAATGACAGGAAGGAACAAGTTTGGGAGACCTTTAAAAAAAACGCATCACAATCACTTGCTTGAATAAGGAGGACTGGGCTGGCAATCATAAAAAGGGTGAAGGAGTCGAAGGGTACCCCTTAACTATGCCCAAAGCAAAGCCTTGCCAGGCCAGAGACAAAACAAACAACAAAACCTCAGATAACTTAGCCTGAAAGGGGTCAGTATGGCATGTGGTACATCAAACCACAAACTTGTCTCAATGACAGGGCTACACAGTTTTTGTCGAGGGAAGCATGGCTGCTAAGATGACATCAACCACCTCTGGAGGAAGGTAGAAAGTGTTCAAGCTGTTGCTGCTCAGTCTCCATGCATGGAGAGGTGGAGACTGCCAGAGGCCCTGGTGCCAGAACAATGCCCTGCTGTTGCGACCTTGCAGGTCCTCTCTGAGGAGAAACCTGATCAAAGGAGGAGATGCTCAAGCCCTGGAGCTCTGGATACTATACCCCCTGTGCCCAATACAGGGCCACTTGGATGACTTGGACCCTGGTCGTTCCTGACTGTCTTCAGAACTCAGGGCAAAGAATGGTATCGGCAGAAAGGGCATACAGGAGTCCCGGGTTCCACACTGGGCAGAATGAGGTCACTTGGGAAGAGGCACCTTGGAAGCTCTAACGCACAGAACCGCCTGCACAACAGCACATTCTTGGCAGTATAAAATAGATCGGAGCCAATGTTCTCCCCATTCGCAGAACAGACCTTCCACCACCTCTGGGTACAACTGCCAGTATTCGATCCGCTAGGCATCGACGGCTGATTTAGTCTGGCCTGCATTCAAAGATCCCACCAGGTGGCTCTCCATCAGGAACATATCTTGCTGGTCCCTCCCATTTTCGAGGGGCATAGCGGCCTCCTGGCACATGGTCTACCTCACACTGGCCTGCTTGTTGCGATACCACATGGCAGTGGTGTCCGTAGGCATCTGCACCTGTCTCCCTTTGATGGATGGAAGGAAGACTTTCAATGGCACTTAAAGAAGGAGATGACCTCGCGGCTCCAGGACCCTTTCTGATATGGAGCAGGGCATTCACCAGAGGGCCGTCCAAACTCCAGAAAAGATGTGCTCGGTCACCACTGTCAGCTCTGGGTGGGGTAGGGGAGAGGGTCTGCCACTGACCCAATCGCAGTTCAGGAACCACCACTGATGATATTTTGAAGTGTCCTCTGAGATCTGGACATGGTCGGAGAGGTCCCCTTGATGTTGTTGCCCGAGACTTAAGATCCCACTGCAGAGCCCACATATGCCACCTGACCGTGATTTACCAGCAGGATGCACGGGGCCATCAGTCCCAGTAGCCTCAGAGTCGACCTCACTGAAATCTCGGGCAGAGGCTTGAAGGTGGGCTGGGTATCTTGAATGTCCTGGACTCTCCTTTCTGGGAAAAGCTCAAGAAACAGAATCATGTCCAGAATGGCTCCAATGAAGGGGGCGTCTGATAATAGAGTCAGGTGTGACTTCCAGCACATTGACAGTGTGCCCCAAAGATGACAGGAGTCTCACCATAGTCTGGAGGTGGCTGATGACTGCCTGGAGCAAGCCCGCCTTCTGCAGCCCAGAAGTAGTCAATGTGGGGGAGGACTGGAACCCCTGACCTCCGAAGGTGTGCTGCTACCACTGCCATCACTTTCGTGAACACCAGATGGGCACTGGTGAGACCAAAGGAGAATACAGTAAACTGAAAATGCTCCTGTTCCACCGTGAACCGAGAAGGTAGTGCTGATGTGAGCCTGCAGGACGGGTATATGGAAATAGGCGCTCCCTACCTGGGTCCAATGCTCATCAATCCAGTTCTCCCAGGGTTAAAGGCAGCCAAGACCTGGGTAAAAATGTGAGCATCTTGAATATTCCCTTCCCAGAGGAAGGCATTGAGAGAGGCACAGGTCTACAAATAGGACGAAGGCCTACATCTTCTTTGGCACCAGAAAGTAGTGGGAATAACTACCACGACCTGATTCTGGTGCAGGCACTCACTTGAGGACCCCTTTGGCCAAAATGTCCTGCACTTCCTGCGGTAAGTCCAGACAGATGTTCGAGGTGGATGGACCCAAGCTGCAACTGGAATGGCAATGAAATGTAAGGTGTACCCCCTCTGGATTATCTGCAGGGCCCACTTGTGTAACATGACGGTTTGTCAACCCGGCAAGAATTCTCGAGATCCCTGCCTGCAGCTCGGTGGCAGTCCTCCCACCTAGGATGTGCAAAAGGGGTTTGAGAGGAAGGACGCCAGTGGACTAAACATTGCATCTCTGCACACTGACTGCAGGGTGGTGGGTGCCGTGGCCCCGGAACTGCTGTACACCCTGCTGAGGTTGAATCAGCTGACAGTAGCAGGGTACCCTCCTGCCAAAGCCGCAAAAGGAACTGTAGGGCTCATGCGGCTGGCCGAGGCGGGCCTGATAAACCGCATAGAGACGTGAAGTGGCCATACTCAACTCAAACCTCTCAAGAGTGGAATCAACGCTCCTATCCCCCAAACAGGAGAGTCCCTTCAAAGGGTATGTCTAAAAGGGACAATATGACATTGCCTGAGAAACTAAGTCGAGCACGGCCAGGTGTGGGGGAGAATGGCAACGGCCAATGCCAAAAGCTTGCCCAATGGAATCGGAATTGTTCAAGCCACAGCCAATTTTGTACTTGCCCGGCATCACAACTGTCCTGTATAGCTTGGGAGAGAACAGGTTGAGGTGGATTTTCTGGGACACCTGGGGAGGATCTTGGGGCCTGCCAAATCCCCAAAGTCGTGCGGGAATAGTAGCCCATGAGGCACCTAGCATTCACGGGCCTGAGGGCCAAGCTGGTAGGCGAAAAACACCCTCTACCCAAAGGTCTCCACTTGTTTGGACTCCTTGTCAGGGGATTTGTCGGAAAGGTTTTGGAGTTCATCCGACTTTGTAGATGCCTGCACCACCAAGGCTTTAAGGTGCGGAGATAAAAATGCAGGGTTGCCAGGGGAAGGGTGGTGGGGATTGATCCAGGCTGAGGGGGCCAGAGCAAGGCTTGGCCCAAGCTCCAAAAATGATATCTGTATGGGCCTCATTGAAGGCCAAGAGCTGCTCAGCAGATATTTGTGTTGGCTGGAGCACTTCCATTGAGACTTATTGCTTTTGACCACCGCACTAAGGTAGGGAGCTGGAGGTCAAGAACTCTTTGGCCACCCAACGTATGACCATGGCATGAGAAGTGCTCTCCTCCCAGTGGTAGGACCAGACGGTCGGGAGAAGATCCGACTCAGTGGAAGTATCAAGGCCACTGGCTAGCTAGAAGGTCATCATACCAATGTGTTCCTCATTGTATGGTTTGCCCAGATCTCATCACCCCCATAATCACATTGTCTGAATCCATGCAAAATATGGTATGCCAAGTATGAGTCCTTCCTTGTGGGGATGGCAAGTCAAATGGGGAAAGCGGAGCCTCGGTGGAAGCTAAACACGGGCTTGGTCCACGTCCCAACGGTGCCTGACTCGGGTAAGCAAGAGAGCACAATGGGCACCTCATCCTCCAGCGTCTTGGAGTTGGCATTGGTGCTAATGCTCTGAAAACTAGCGTAGAAAGTGGCGCCCAGGGGCGGTGCCGGAATGGGAGCTGGAAGAGTGACCAGTGGTGGACTTGAAGCGGCCCAACTAGGTCCATAGGCGAACCAGTCAGCAGTACCACATGATGGAGGGCCTTTTGGCTCCTTGACTCCCAAAGGCACACCAGAGGGAGTCGGTGCGGGATCCGAAGGCTCGGAGCATGACGCCTCGCAGAACTCTTGATCTGCTCTCAGAGTCGCAGATGGCCCCGCGGAAGCTCTTGCTGTGCCAGGACAAGTTGTGTGGAGTTAGGTTCCCAAACGTCTGTCGATGCCGAGATCGTGAGGCATGTTGACACCGCTCGAGGCCTTCTCAAGAATTGTATGTGAGTGGAAGGAAGGGACCAAAGGCCCACTTGTATTGTTTGTATTTTTTCTTCCACTCATCTGAAGAGCCTGTAGAGCAATAACGAACTGCCCTGGGGAATAACTTCTCCAACTTTTGGATTTAGCTTGGACCAACCATTCGACTTGTACCAGTCTCGTTATGGAGTCTTCCAGTGCTTGGGGACAAAACGTTTGCCCCCTCAGTCTTGTATGGCCTTCGGGTTCATCAACACACAATCAATGCCTCGACCCCAGGCAAACCTGATGAGGATCTGTCACAGCCATTTGTTTGCCACGAGTCCTTACAGGGTTTAACGCCTTCAATTCTGTTAGGTAAGCAGGTCTCTGAGGAGTTGTGAGCTAGCTCTGGGATCACACGTCCTGAGTGGCGCAAGAGAAAGGGAAGGAACTGAAATCAGCGTGCAGTAGTGGTGCCTATGTGGGCCTTTCAAGTCATTCCCAGAGCTGAACAGTGTCAGTGCGGAGCAGCACATTGCCACCAACAAACAAGCAGATGTATTGCTCAAAATTTCCGGGATCCATTCTGACACTGGGGAATATTCAAAAGGGAGAGGAATCTGTGGGGTGTGAAGTCTCCTATAAGAAACCAAAGCTTGTGTGCTAGTGCACTGAAAAGCAGCACAACATCTTTATATGCCATTTGGTGTGCGATCAGTACCCTGCAGGGGACATGGAATGATGCACACAATATTCACTACAGGAGTACAAAAGTCTGAGACAGCAAGTCTTCTGTCTAATTATCTGCATCAAACAGCCCAAGTCTTTCTTACAGGGCCTGTACATTTGGGCTAGTCAGTGGTAACACACCTCAGCATAACCCGGCAATGCAACAGTAGAGCGGCCCAGCGTCCATGCTCTTATTCCCGGGAATGTGTTCTCTGCACTACCCAGTAAGTGATGTCCTGTGTGCTCAGCTCCCCTTGTCTGACTCTGCCAGCCTGCCTCACTCAGCATTGCCACAGACCACAAGCCTGCCTTATCTCGTCACTACCATGTACTGCTTATACTGTAGCCCTTCTGTGACTATGACTCTTGGAAATGTAGGAGCAACAAAGAGGCAGCCAACTAGGCCACTATAGACCTGGCATCCTTAGGCGTGATTTCCCCTGTCTTTTTTGCCTCTGTCTCGTGTATTTTTGCTGTTTGCTGGATTTAGTTTTTGCTGGTCTAGATGCTTTTGGGCAATTTGCCACCGCTGATCAGTGCCAAAGTGCAGAAGTGCTCCCTATGTAAATTGTGTTTATGGATTGGTGTTTCCATGATTGGCTTATTTGATTTACCAGTAAGACCCTAGTGAGTCCAGCGGTATACCAACAACAGATACTCTGCTACCGCTATACTCACCTGGGCCCATATACATTTTATTTCATACACACAAGTTGAGTAAAACCGGCTGGAGGTGGTTTAAAGTTTTATATTTCTCAGGATTAGTTATTTAACTTTCCTAACTAACCTTTCACTGATCAAAAAGTTCTTTCCTCTGGCTGACGGACCATTAGTTGAACTAGTTGATGGTGATAATTAACTTATCCACGTGAAAGTGGTTAAAAGTTCTTGTGTATCTGTGAGTTGTCACAGGAAACACTCAATGTTTTTAAAATACCCCTCACACACTAAGTATCCCTCAGTGTCATGCTTCATCATTGGGGTCTTCCCGTCCCTCCACGGGGCGGGGCGTGCTACAACCTACAGAGGCAGCGGGAGCACTTAGTCCCGTGAACAAAGGCTATGTGTGGTGCAAGAGTGATAGGGAAAGAAATAGTAATGTGGAATAGAATACTCTAAAAACTACCTGGCTAGTGGAAAAAACACTTTATTCACTTCCCTAGCTGGTAGCATTAAAAAAGGGGGGTTGATAGTAGGCAGACAGATGCAATATGTGGCCTCCTACTTGGTCAACATGTTTCTAAAGCCAAACCCCTGAGGCTTCTTCTTCTGGGACCTTAACAGAGGTCCCTATATCACTCTAATCTCATTGATTAGGAAATATATGCCTAATATGTTAGAATTTGCATGTGCAGTTTATCATGCGTGTATTTAGGTTTGCCCTGTGTGTGGACAAAGGAAAAACAAAAAATACAATATTGCATTATTTTGAACAGTTAATGCCATCACGAGAAATTGTACATGGTGGGATCAGCCTCCGTGATATATTTTTCTCACAAGTGAAGATCACGACTTGCCACACACTACCATTATCTAGTGTTGTGCGGGTGATACCACGACACCAATATGCATCAATGCTGAATGAGAGTTACCTTAAAAAAGAGAAAGAAAAACACACAAACACTCACACATACATACACACCTATGGCACACAATTAGCTTGATCCGGCTGATCCGATATACATACAGCCTGTAATAGTTCTTAGCCAGTACATAATCTCTTGTGGAGGGTTAGTTTACTTCATGAGCTCTCACGGGGGAAGAAGCGTCCGTAAGACAACACTGCGTGAAAAGTAATGGAAAATGATTTCAATGCCTTATGACAAAATCGGGAGACACTGTCTCGGCTATATTTAAAGGCGCGCTGGGTCTTGCTCACATGTGTGAAATGGTACATGCTCTCGCCAGGTCAATGCCTCCGTGTAGCTCCGTCGTGGTTGCCCACGAGCTGCAGAGCTCTATTTATATCACGATTACAGCCTTGTAGCGCGGGGAAGGAAATATAGGGGAGGGAATAACAACTAGAACGTGCAATATCACAAGATGGCCGCCTTAGAGTGTGCCTTTCAGAGTTTTACAGTATGCTGCTCTTCCTGTGAGCCCAAAATGAAAAAAGTGATACGGAAGCTTCGCCGCTGTCTTATTGATGATGATCGCGCTCTCTGGTGCACTTTGTAAAGTTCTCACTAAAGAGCGGGCTTTGCTTTAGAATGGGAACACTAATAGCGCATATGGGAGATCCCAAAGTGTTATTCTTGCCCTCTGGTTATGCATGATACTAGTAGCTGGCCTTCAGGTAGCATAGTAAGATACAACGGTGTGTATCCTGTTGGTCTGAACTTTCTCTTCGCCACGGCCAGTTAAAAGTTGTTCCACTGGGTCAGTCACTTTACAATATCAATGGGACACTTAAGACCTGATCTGATCGCCAGGGTTGAACCAAGTGATGATGAGGTGAACGTTAGGGTGGAGCATTAGTAGTTGCCCACATGAAAGATCCCAAGGTGTTGTGCTTGCCCAACAGTAATGTACATGATAAATGTAGCACACGGATGGCATTGTGAGTCAAAAATGAGTGCATCCTGTTACTCCCAAAACTTGCATCTTCGACATGATTTGCTTGATGGTTCCCTTTTATTAAGTGAAAGTACCTTTCTGTGAGCATCCTAAACAAAGTCAATGGAATCTATAAGAATACCCTACAGTTGTCCCCAGGGAATCTCATCGTTCAATCCAGTGTCCAAACGTTTTAAGACCGGACACACCCATCATTGTTCTTTCTCAAATAAATATCTCTCATTACTCACTTGCTCAATGACTGTCCATGCTATTTCTTCTGGGGTATGTCCTCTTTCCAAAAAGTGTCTAGCCATTTTTGTGGTATTCTTTTTGCGCTTGACATTGCTTTTATGCTCCCCAATCCTTGTCTTAACTGGTCGTGTAGTCGTGCCCACATGTTCCAACAGGCATGGGCAGGTGATCAGATATACAACGTTCTTACTGTTGCATGTTGTAAAATGCCTTTGTTCCCACTTGAGTACACCATCCTGGAACGTGAGATCTTTGCTCTTTTTTGTCTGTGGACCAGGCTTTGCATCTACCACCACGGATAATGTCCTTGAATGGGAGACATAGTTGTCGGTATGTTGGTTCCCGATCTCTGTTCTAGGTCTTGTATGGACCACCATGTCTCTTATGCTTTTCCTCTCCTGTGCGAAAAAACTGGTTTAATGGTAGTGCCAAGCCACCACACTATTAAGGATACGCCAATGCTTGTTCACAATCTTACTTATTTGATTTGACTTGGTATTAAATGTTGTGTGATACAAAAGGGGGCGTTTTCTTCCTCTTTGGCTGGTGATGTTTCAAGCAGACTTTCCTGCAGTTGTTCCTTGCGCTTTTATACGCCCGGTCTACTACTTCCTTGGGGTATAGCCTCTTTTCCAGTTTTTTCTTCAGATCTTTGGATTGTGCCTTGAAATCATTGGGTCTCAGTACAGTTTCTTCTAAGGCGTAAAAATTGGCCATAAGGAAGAGTTGTCGCGGAAGATGTCCTCGGGTGGAAGCTTTCATAAAGCAGCAAGCAATTTTTTGATGTGGGTTTAAAATGTGTAGTGGTCACCAGTCTCCCTCTCTCGGGTAGATATTTAGGTCTAGGGAAAACCATTTCTTGATTTGATATGGTGCTTGTGAAATTTAGGAAATCGTCCTGGTAGTTAAGCCATGTAACGAATTGTTTTGCCAGTCTTCTCGTCCCCACTCCAGATGATCAAGATGTCATCTATACACCGTTCCCATACTGTTATATGGTTGCGAGTAAGGATTGCTTAGTGTGTAAGACACTGTGTTTTCCAAGGTTGGGCCGGCATAGAGACCAGCCATGCTTGGAGCAAATGTACTCCCCATGCTGGTCCCATGTTTCTGAAGATACAGAGTGTTGTTGTATTCAAAAAAATTCTTTCTTTTTTAATGCTAGGCTGCAGCATTCCATAATCACATTGCGAGGGGTTTGGAATTAATCCCATTCCGTGTCCAAAAGTACTTCCTCAATAATTGTTAGGGTTCTCATTGTGTGGGGAAGACAGATATATAGACTCTCCACGTCACAACTTATCAGCAGTTGGTGCTCAGGATTGAAAGGCATGTGCTTTGAGGAGTATAAGGACACATCTTTTGGTGTCTTTTAGAATAAGTCAGGCGTTTCTTGCACTATTCGTCGTAAAAAGGCATCTGCAAATTTGGACAGTGGTTCTAAATAGAACCTATCCCTGAAACTATGGGGCCCGTCCCGGAGGATTGCTTTGGTCCTGGTAGCATTTTAGGGATGGTGCAAAAAGCGGTATCCTAGAACAATCTCTTTTACACAGGAAGTCACCTTCTTTTTTTGGTTATCCAGCCATGTGCCATAGCTTCTTCCACCATGCCTGTTACTTTGATTTTAATCCCAGGTCGGGTGGGATCTTGATCCCAAAATTCCATAGTTGCGTTGGTCTTGGAGAAGGCGTCTACATTCACGATCATAATTTACTCCATTGATTGTAATACAATGGCACCTCCCTTGTCTGCTGGTTTTATGACCAGGGATCAGTGTTTATCAGTTAGCTCCCTGATGGCCATCCGTTCTGTCTTAGTGATGTTATGGAATACCCGGTTGCTGGTGGGATCCAGATCTTCAAGATCCTTCACTAGCTGTCTTTCTCAAATGTGGAGTAATTCGGTGGGTGGTGCAGAATTAGGAATTGGAGTGAAAGTAGATTTTAATTTGAGACCTGTGTCTCCAGTTGGACCCTCACTGGGGGTAATTTGGTCTCTGAAAAGCATTTGTAGTTTTAGTCTTCTCATAAATTCCTGTATTTCTTTACATACTAGGAATTTTGTCTAAATTGGCAGTGGGTACAAAACCTAATCCTTTTTCCAAGACCAGTAGTTTTGTGCATTAGTCAGTGATAAGGTCAGTAAGAGTTAACCACAAGGTTCATTTCCTGTTGGTTGATACTCCCGTCATGCTTCGATGTACGACATCCTTGCTTAGGTCGTCTCTCTGTTGGTGCCCTGGTGCACATTGTTTCCTCTTCAGAGTTTCTTCCCCCCTGTTCCTCCCATTGGCCCATGATCCTAAAAATGATTGTTGCTCATATTGGGGAATTCCTGGAAAAAGGACATACACCCAGAAGAAATAGCATGGACAGTCATTGAGCAAGTGAGTAATGAGAGATATTTATTTGAGAAAGAACAACGATGGGTGTTCCGTCTGTAAAACGTTTGACCTTTCTGGATTGAGACGATGAGGATTCCCTGGGGACAACTGGCAGGGTATTCTTAGATTCCACTGACCTTGTTTGGGATGCTCACAGAAAGGTACTTTCACTTAATAAAGGGAACCATCAAGCAATCATACGAAGAAGAGCAAGTTTTGGAGTAACAGGATACACTCATTTTTGACTCACAATGCCATCCGTGTGCTACATTTGTCATGTTACATTCACATGCTGGGCAAGCACAACACCTTGGGATCTTTCATGCTGCACTACAATGCTCCACCCCTAGCAGTTCACTCCTCATCAATACACTTAGGTACAGCCCAGGCGATCGGATCAGGTCTTAAGTGTCCCCATTGATGATCGTAAAGTATTGACTGACCCAGTGGAACAACTTTAACTGCCGTGCGAAGAGAAAGTTCAGAATAACAGGATACACACTGTTGTATCTTACTATGCCTACCTGAAGGCCTGCTTGTACATCATGCATAACCAGAGGGCAAGAATAGCACTTTGCGAGATCTCCCATATGCGCTGTTAGTGTTCTATCTAAAAGCAAAAGCCCGTTCTTTGGTGAGAACTTTTACAAAAGTACACACATAGAGAGCGCGATCATCATCCAGCTAAGACAGCGGCGAGAGCTCAAGTATCACTTTTTCATTTTGGGCTCACTTAGGAAGAGTATCACTTTGTAAAGCTCTGCAAGCCACATCGGGGCGGCCATCTTGTGATATTGCCACGTTCTAGTTGTTATTTCCCTCCCGTATTTCCTTCCCAGCTGCAAGGCTGTAACGTATGTAAATAGAGGCTCTGCAGCTCATGGCAGGCAATTGCGACGGAGCTTACATGGAGAGCATTGACCTGGCGAGAGCGTACCATTTCACATGTGAGTAAGACCCAGGCGGGTCTTTAAATATAGCCGACAGTGTCTCCCGATTTTGTCATAAGGCATTGAAATCATTTTCCATTACTTTTCACGCAGTGTTGTCTTACGGACGTTTCTTCCCCCGTGAGAGCTCATGAAGTAAACTGCCCTCCACAAGAGAGTATGTATCATTGAGAACTATTGCAGGCTGTATGTATATCGGACCAGCGAATAAGCTAATTGTGTGCCACTTAGGTGTGTATGTATGTGAGTGTTTGTGTGTTTTTCTTTCTTAAAGGTAACTTCATTCAGCATTGGTGCATATTGGTGCTCGGTGTCACCCGCTTTACAACACTAGATAATGGTAGTGTGTGGCAAGTCGTGATCTTCACTTGTGCATGAGAAAATATATCACGGAGGTTGATCCCATTTCCATGTACAATTTCTCGTGATGGCATATTAACTGTTCAAAATAATGCAATATTGTATTTTTACGTTTTTCTTTTGTCCACCAGGAGACAAGCCTAGTCACACGCATGATAGACTGTACATGCAAATTTAACATATTAGGCATATATTTCAAATCAATGGAGATTAGAGAGTGATATAGGGACCCTGTTAAGGTCCTGAAGAAGAAGCCTAGGGGTTTGGCTTTAGAAACATGTTGACCAAGTAGGGAGGCCACATGTTGCATCTGGCTGCCTGCTCCTCAACCCCCCCTTTTAATGCTACCAGCTAGGGAAGTGAATAAAGTGTTTTTTCCACTAGCCAGGTAGTTTTTAGAGTATTCTATTTCACATTACTATTTCTTTCTCCTATCACTCTTGCACCACACATAGCCTTTTGTTGCACTGGACTAAGTGCTCCGCGTCTCTGGCAGGTTTGTAGCACGCCCCGCCCACGTAGAGGGCCGGGAAGACCCCAATGATGAAAAGCATGACACTGAGGGATACTTAGTGTGTGAGGGGTATTTTAAAAACACATTGAGTGTTTCCTGTGGCAATTCCACAGATACACAAGAACTTTTAACCACTTTCACTGGATTTTTTTTTTTTCTCAACAAAATAAAGCACATTATTAGGATATAGGTAGAATCTTGTTGTTTATATACGTTAATGGTGCAATTAATTTTTGTAGGTGTGGGTTGTGGGGTTGTATGGGTAAAGGATGGAAGTAATTTGTTAACATTTATTAATAATTAGTTGTTTATTAATATTAATTAATTAATTGATAATTAATATTTTTAGTGTGGGTTTTAGGGTTTATAGGGGTAAAGGGTGGGGAACTAATGTCTTTAATAATTAATAATTAATTGTTCATTAATATTAATTAATTAATTGTGAATTAATTTAGTTAATTGTTTAAATAAATGTTTTTAGGTTTGGGTTTTGGGGTTTATAAGGGTAAAGGGCATGGAGTAAACTATTTTATTTTATGTGTTAATTACTTGTGAAATATTAATAATTATTTAATTGTAAACTAACTCAATTAATTTTGTTAATTGTTTCTTTAGTTTAATTTTTAGGTTGGAGTTGTGGGGTTTGTATGGGTAAAGGGTGGAAGTTAATTAATTTTAATGCATTTATATTTAGATTTTCATAAATTATATTTGTCTAAGTGATAAATAATTATGTTAATTGATGCAAGTAATTTTTTTTTAATTTCGAGGTGGTTGTGGGTCTTGTAGGTGTATACGTGGGGAAGTAAATTACATTTACATTTTTGATATTCAATATATTTCCATTTTTTATTCAACATATTTTTATGTATTTACTGTTTTTAAAATATTTTCGTTTTGTTTAAGATATTTTAATTATTTTAATATTGCACTGACAGGAGTGGGAGTAGTAAATATTACCCTCCACGGTCCAACACTTCCCACTGTTGCACTGACTGGTTGGGAATAGTACATTTTACCCTTCTGCAATCCAACACTTTCCCTACTGTTGCACTGACTGGAGGGAATAGTAAATTGCAGCCCTCCGCAATCTAACACTTTCCTACTGTTGCATTGACTGGATTGGGAATAGTAAATGTTTCCACTCCACAATCCAACACTTTCCCTATAGTTGCACTGACTGGAGTGAGAATATTAAATTTTTCCTTCCGCATTCCAACAGTCTCCTTCAGTTGAACTGACTGGAAATGGGAATAGACATTATACTCCTCCGCAATCCAACACTTCTCTCCCTACTGTTGCACTGACCTGGAGTGGGAATAGTATATTATACTCCCTCTCGCTAATTATAATATTTATTGCTGTGTTAATTGTACTGGGAATAGTAAATTGTAGTATTTTCCAGTGTTATATTTTATTAATTTTATATTTATTGTAGTTAGAGTAGTAAATCTTATTTTTGAGTGATGTAAATAATTTTTATTGTTGTGTTGTGTTAGGTGGAGTACTTATTTTTATATTTATTTTGCATAAATTTTTTTTTTGCATGTAGTGGAAATTTATATATATTTATTTTAACATTTAATAATTTACTTTAGATGCCATGTAGATAGATCCCGGCGTGGAACAAATCCGCCCGCAGCACACCGCCTGCAACACTCCGACCACGCCATTGTGATACACAAACTGCAATACGCCATCGGCGGAAAAACTGCCACAATAAATACCGCCCGCCATCGCCCGGTCGAGAGTCAACCGCCCGCCACGGACGGAAACACGCACGCACGACAACACTAAAACCGCCCGCCCTCACGGCCGACACACCGCACGTGAAATTACGATCGCGACCGCCATGAGCGCGAAAACAACAAATATACCGCCGCCAGCGCAAACAACGCCCGATGAGAATCGACACGGCAGAAGCTATGGCGCCAACGTACACTCGCACAGAAACCATCCGGCACACAAAACCAATAGCACACAACATGGCCAACAAGTCCACACAGCAAGGCACGCTACAAATACACAAGCACAGTACACATCCCGAAAACACCCCTGGACAAACAAAAAATACAAAGGCCAGAACCCCAGACACAACACACCTGGAAAACAACAGACCATGAGGACACACCCACATAGGTGAGTACAAAAGCAGCACTCCCACAGACCACAACCCCTTGCTACATTGCAAACCAGAGAGGAGAGGAGAGACACAGTGACACAGCAAGGACAGCAGCACACCACAGAAACGCACACATCACTACCACCACCACCACCACCACCACCACCACCACTCAAACACCAAATGGCACCACAAACCCCCGTACATTACACAACACACACCGCACCAGCACCACAAACACTATGGCACCACAAAGGATGCCCAAGTTCACGCCCCATGGAGCTGACGGTCATGGTCGACGAGATCATCAAGGTGTACCCACAAATCTATGGGAACATGGTCCAGCACACACCACTAGCCACCAGAAACAGAATGTGGAACCTGGATCGTAGACCAGGTCAATGCAGTCGGGACCCTGCCCAGAAACAGAGTCGAGATAAACAAACGTTGGAATGACGCCAAGAGCCTGGTCAAGAAGTAAGGAGGGCAAAAACAGAGAGCTGGCTGCCGTCACTGGCGTGAGGGAATCCGCGCTTCTTAAGCACCTTCAAAGCGTGGGAGGAGAAGGTGCGAAGTCGTAATCCATCCGGAGATCCTCGCCGGATTAGCAGGGGAGTGGAGGCTGGTGAGCACAAACTAATGTATACCAGCACACCGCTATGTACTCACATGCGCAACTACCATGCCACAGCTCCCAGGGACAAACACCCCCATGTCCAGCACACAATACACAACACATCACACACATGCAACAGACACTACCACACACAGCCCAAACCGAACAACTGTGGGAAGATGCGTGGGGACATGTGTACACTAAGCCAGCCACGTAATCACCAACAGGTCCCCAAATATGCCAGAAGCGCCACAACGAGCACCCACCACACCCATGTGTCCGCCACAGCTGCACTAACCGACAAGTAACAGGTAAGTGGCAGGAACACAAAGTGCAGTGGGTGGGACGGTGGACAGCCCAAGTACAACACACACCAGGCCCCAGTCCCACAGCACAGCAAGGAGGAGCATCCCCACACCCCACAGCCACGTGTCAGCCACCGCAGCACAACGACAGCCGAAAGGCAGACATCACGGTCCACAGCAACCGGTGTCAGTGGGTGCACAGCCACCCCCACGACCCACTACACCCCCCCACCCCCACAGACCTGCAACATGGAGCACCCCCGCTTAGAGCCATGTGGCATCCAGTACAGTGCACGCACGAACAACTTGCAGGTGGGAAACTGGACAGGGCTGGATTACTGGAGGCATGAGGAGCATAACACCACCAACACATGGGACATGTCACGTAGCAGACGAACACGCAGCACCGCCCACCGTCACGAACAAGTGAACAATGTGCACACGGACATGAACAACAGACTCACACCCCACATGACCCATCACAGACATAGCAACACCCAAGGAGCCACGCCTGCATGCACAAGCCACACTGAATATAGTCCCACACGGCAGCCACTGTGCAACTCATCACACACAACCCAAACACCATTGAAGTCCTGTCCATGTAGCCCCCACTGCCTGTCAACCCCACACCCCACACCTACGCCTATGTAAGACAAACAACACTAGACGCAACAGAGCGGAACAACAGAAATGCACACGCAACACCACTGAACCCATCAAACTCACAGACACACCATGCACATACTAACATACCATCCATCCCATCCGTCAGCCCCAGTCTCATGAAAGGCATGTCATCCGCACACGCTGCCACCACACAGCAGTCACGCTAAGATACATGCCCATGACCAACCATGTGCCAGAAGTCAATTAAGCGCACGTACACACTGTGAGCAACAACACACAACATGGGCCACACCCCCCGAGCACTGCAGTGATGCACATGGCACAGGGCAGCACGCACACCAAGGAGATGGGACAACTGCAACACGTTTGGCTGGCACACAA